>JAZHYW010006953.1:0-18011 GCA_037355805.1 Ixodes ricinus
GCCGAGTCCTTAGCCCAACGGATGTACGACACGCAGTCAAGGATACTGGTCACCGCTGGTGAGATTCCAACATTTAATTGGAAATTGTTTACTGAGGATAAGACGGATTCACTGGAACTTATCTCGGTTTTGCAGATGGATGCTGGAGAGGAAAGAAGCTCATTCTGCTGAAACCCATCGCAGATGAGGCCATTACGATTTGTGCCAAAAAGTACGCAAAGACCTCTCACAATCGGTGTTTCATTTGGTTGTGTCGTTTTTGCCTAGCTAAGCCAAATTTCAGTAAAGGACGACATCTAACTTTTACCTTCTGCAAGGCAGAACATCGACGTACCCTCTCTCTCCCGAGCTGTGAGGACATAACTCCGCGCTCTCCCCCTTGTAGGGCGGGATTTCAAATCTTGATAGAAGAAGGCTGAAAAGAGAAAGATTTTATTAGAGATGGGGAGCCCAGCATGTGGGAAAAGTACTAAGCCAACACTCCCTAGACAGAAGACCATAGTGCTGAATTTATACGCATCTACCGAGGGCCAATTCGGGGCAAATGTTGGGCCCCAGCGCTACTTCAGAGTTTGCTACAAATCGCGCTCATTCAGTCACAACACGAGTTCCACCCTGACGATGACACAGCACTCGTGTCCAATATGTGACCTGCACGGGCCCTCAGTAGGTGATGTAGAGAATTCAGCACTATGGCTAAAATAACTATGTTGGTGACGTTGACCATGTCCACGTGGCTCTATTTGAAAGAGCGGTTTCTGTCCATTGAGAACCCTGAGAACTACGACATCATACGGTTGTCTAAATTGTTCGGATGGACAGTATACAATAGTGATATCTTTTTCTGAAAAAGTCAGTATTGAGAGAATGTGTTTCTCAGAAATAAAGGAAACAGCGCGCAAACGACAAGGACGGGAGGAAAAGGAGTACACAGGACGAGCGCTGACTGACAACTGAATATTTATTGAAAAGGACCCAACGAAGAAAACACCCACAAAAAAACACTCGCATCAACACGTGTCCATGAACGTAATCTCCTTCTTATGTAAATACACAGAAGTTTGACTCACGCAGTTCTGTTCGCCCTCCTTCTTTATTTCATACGCTTCTAAGATTTCCCTGGCTGTTTTATCAGCTCCCTCCCCATGATTGTGATGTTATTGAAATCAGGATGACATTTGCATATTCCGCAGTGCAGGGGCAAATGCCCTCCTGCTGTTGAACGAAGCGACCAGTCATGTTCGCGTGCCCTTTCATTTACGCAACGCCCCGTTTGCCCGATGTAAACTCTTCCACAGCTTAACGGGATCCTATACACCACTCCGATCGCGCAATCCACATACTTCTTTCTGTGGTTTACAGTGCATTGGTTCCCACCCCCTCCTCTCGGCTACTTTAGAACAAAGGTGTGCCAGCTTACGTGGCGCCGAAAACACGACGGGGACATCGAACCTCCCAGCCACCTTTTTCAGGTTGTGGGAAATTCTGTGCTGATACGGGATAACCTGAGGTCTCTTGCTAGGTCTATCCAGCCGCTGATGAGGTCCCCCTTAATCTTTCTTAACAGCGTTTCCGCTACCGCCAGCAAAACTGAAGAAGGGTACCCCCCTTCTGCAAGCCGCACCGTCTGCTGTTCAAAGCTCTCTGCCATAGAATGGGGACAGGACTTATCAAGGGCAGCCTGCATGCACGAGGACGCTATGCTTCGTTTTACAAGCTTTGAGTGGGCGGAGTCGAAGGGCAGAAGTCCCTTTTTCGTACGAGGATGGTAGGCCCAACATACGTGACTTCCTGTAAACTGTAGTTTTAAATCTAAATACTGGAGGCATAACCCATCAAGGAGTTCATGGGTAAACCTCAGTCCCCCAGAGTTTTTTGCAAAAACTTCCATCACCCTTTTGACAACCTGATCCTCGAGGACCCCCCAGACGATTTAGTGAGTACGAGGTAATCGTCCACATATCTGAACACTTTCCTAACGCTGTTTCCGTCCAAATTTTCTACAATAGCTCGATCGCACATGGCCAAATAAATGTCGCAGAGAATGGGCGCTACACTTGAGCCTATACAAATTCCTTCGTTCTGCAAATAGTAACCACCGTCAAACAGGACAAACGTCGATTGTAAATAAAACTCCAATAGTTCCAGAAAGCCATCAACCCCAACCCCACTTGCGTTCTGAAATGGAATCACCCCATTTCTATCGATACACTCACGCACCGAAGGAAAGAGGCGCACATGGGGTACAGAATAAAACAAATCCTCGACATCAATGGAAAACGCTGTTGCATCTGCGCTTACGCCATTGCTAAGATACTCCACAACCGCCTGTGAATTGCGCACTAGAAACGGGTCAAAAAGTTCCAGGGCACCTAAGTGTTTCTGAAGGTACTGGCTTACCAGCTTCTGCCAAGCACCCCTCTCCGTGACAATGGTTCTGAAGGGCATCCCCAACTTGTGAGTTTTCACAGAAAAGAAAACTTCCAGGTGCCCTGCCTTGCTTTTCCCAATGTCTTTCTCTAAAGTAGACAACTCGAGACTATTACACAACTTCATCGCAGCACTCTTGACTTTCTTGGGTTGAAGGGAAGTCAGTTTAAAGTGTTTTTGAATTGCAGCGCTCGACTTGGAGGTTAACATGTCCTGTGGGAGCACAACAAACCCCCTCCTTGTCCGCCTGAAGCAAACCAAGCTCGTTTTCTTGGAAATACGACACAACTTTTCTCAAAGACCTCCCACCTGGCACTGGCGACCTGTTTCTGGCACAACGTAACAAACAGTCAACACCCTCCAAAACACATCTTTCCCTTTCTTCAATTTCAGCCCTTTCAGATACTCTATGCACGACAGCTAACTGTTCATGCGGTTTCAAACGCGGTTCCACACTGTACTTTGGTCCCTTTTCGAGAATCCTGGACACATCCTCGGGAAGCTGAACATCTCCCAAAACCGTCAAGCCGCCCCGGCTTGGGACTGGCGCTCGGGTCTTCTTTGGCAAGCCATACCGAACTCTTTGCCACACATACCGTTTCTCATACCGTTTTCTTCTTTCAGGGGTCATGCGGTGAAGTCTTGCATCGTTCTTCGTCATCTCATGTCAAGCGAGACCCGGTCTGGAGGCAGCCTGCTCAATGGGGTATCGAAAGACTTCGTAGAAATCGTAAGTCAGTTTTATCTCAATATCACCCACCAAGACCGCTCTTTATATTCGATATCTCTTTGGCATGGTTAAATACGAGGTCTAGCAAAAGATCACCGAATGTGAAAAAATAAAAGTATTTTTTACACCTTTTTGCATTATCGCAATACCAGGACACGACCAGGGACAGCATCTACAGCTGGTGGCACGACGAGATGGAGGTTCAGTCCACAGACTGCGACGTCGTCTGGGTAGATTCCGAAGATCCGCTCTTTCTACTGTACACCAGGTAAATGTCCACCTGGCAAAGTGACCCCAAAGTTTAGTCCAGACACGCTTTGGTTCAAACCACGACGTTCTTATACCACTAACGGCCATACAGAACTACATAAGACACACACGAAAACAAAGTAAGATGATGCAAAAACACTAGAGACAAACACCACACTTTTTCATTTTGTTTATTTTCACCTTAAAGGCCCAGTTAGGGCTTTACTTTTGAAACAACAATCCAACGCTTAATGGCCTTCAGACAGTAAACCACGACGCTCTAAAAAAAGGAAGATTATCCCCTTTTCCTTCCTGCTGCCCTCGTTTTATTATACGAATCCCATCTTTAATGTTTTAAACATTTTTTACCGGTATACATGAACAAGTGTTGCTATACTGCTTGCTTCAGGTCAATATTCGTGCAACACATATTTTCTTAACTGGCTTTATATTCGTAAGAACCTTAAGCACTGGGAAAACGTTGAAGATATTTACGAGATTTTCGAAGACAAGCTAAAACATTTAGCGTTCCAGTTGATAGCATATCAGTTAGTACACACACGGAGTTATACTTACCATAAAAAACAAAATTTTTTTTTTATTTTCTTGTCATTTTAACATGTTTATTGTGTCTGTCAGGTGTGTTTGACTGTGTTAATCGAGAGCTTTTTTATTAATGTGTTCGTGCAGCGGTTCTACGGGACGACCCAAAGGCGTTATCCACACCACGGCCGGATACCTGCTGTACTCTCTGGCCACCGTGTACTACACCTTCGACTACCGGCCAGAGGACATCTTCTTCTGCTCGGCTGACGTGGGCTGGGTTACAGGGCACACGCACGTCGTCTATGGCGTCTTAGCCAATGGAGCCACCAGCGTCCTGGTGGGTTAGACCACAGCTTCTATCTTCTGAGGACATCAGCGTATTTTATAGTTAAAAGTGTTGTCCCGTTGATTTTGTTTTGTTTCTTTAGTCGCATGATTCCCGGGTGTGTCATCGCAGAATCTTTGATGCAGTTTTCGTTTAAGAACAGGCTCTTCTTGCTGTCTCTTTTACGGTGACAGCCGTATTTAGCGAGATTTCACATCGTACCCGAGTGTGGGTTTTGAGCACGTCGTTGCATGACGTCAGCGTGACACGTGACCTCATGAAAACATTTTCCCCCTAACTTTAGCGGGAAAAGTTTTGAGAAATTACCAATGGAGCCCCATGACGTCACTTAAAGCCGTGACATCGCATGGCACTGTGGCGTCAGATGACATCACGGTCAGTGAGTTGCCTGTGTGCAGCAAAGTATGCAGCGCCTCAGCTGTCGCCACAGTTAATTCCCGGGACACGAGAGAAGAAATAGCGGGAGATTATTTGCATGGCTTATCACTCGCAAGTACGGTTTGCCCAGACTTGTGTCCAGTGCTAAAACCTCGCACATGTAGGTTGTTCGAATCATTCCTGCTACATCGGTCTTCCAATCTGTATAAACCAGATGATTGTTTGCCTCTTCACATAATCCAAAACCAGCGATCGGTACGTAATAATTTAGATGGTAATGCAGTAGTAAAATTGTAGACCAGAAAAGTATCTGCTATATTTTTTGTTCGTGGCATCTCAGCAGACACTTCTTGCAAATCATGGCTTTCCATCTGCCGAGCCTGGACCGCGGTCGAATCCTTTTTATTGTTTGGTGTTATTGCAGACGATCGCAGCAAATTTATATAGAGAGGTACGCCGCGGGCATACATATTTTGATAAACCACAATTCCGCCATGCTTTTAGGTCAGAAAGAAGTAGTAATGAACGTGCTAAACCTTGAAATATTAGTTTTCTCTTGTTGGCTGGGTGCTAACACAAACCAATAAAAAATATTGTTTTTTCGTTTTGTTTTTTTTAGTTTGAGGGTATTCCTTTTTACCCCGATCCCGGTCGCTTTTGGGAGGTTATCGACCACTACCAGGTGACCAAGTTCTACACGGCGCCAACGGCAATACGGGCTCTCATGAAGTACGGTGATGCCTTCGTGAAGAAGTGAGTGCGTTTATCTCTTGGTTGAGACCGGTCCGAACAATCTTACTACCGCTTATATCACATACTATGGGAATCTGTATCAATTGATTTGGCATGCTTTGAAACGACCAGGCACAGCCGGAAGTCCCTGAAGCTTCTTGGAATCGCCGGCGAGCCGATCGGCCCCGACGCTTGGTTCTGGTACCACCACGTCGTCGGAGAGTGCCGCTGCATAGTCCTTGACACCTACTGGCAAACTGAGACAGTAAGCCCTGTGGTTCCAGCCCCTTATAGCAACACGTATGATCTTATGTGATAGTGGAATGACCGAATCAACACGCACAGAAGCAACACACATTCAAGAGGAATTTCTGTAAACGATTTCCTCGATGCAATCTTTGGGAAAGTCTTGTTCTTGTTCAGAACCGAGGGGTATAGGTTTCTTATTAAGGAGCCTGTCCAGGATAAAAAAAAAAAAAAATGCTCCCGTGAATTTCCCAGTCAACACTTTTAAACAATGAGGAGACACCAGAATCAAAGAGTTCATTATTGTTGTGTGTGTGTGTGTGTAAGGGTTGTTATATTGGAAGAGAATGAAAGGGGGAGGAGGAGAGGGCCAATTCATTATTGTTGTTCTTTTCTGAATTAGGTTAACGCAGTTGCGCTTCAGTATGACCGAGAGCGCCGTCATCGCTCGTGGCCAATACCGACGAGCGACCAATCACAGATCATTGCAACACGCTAGCTCACTGGCGCAATCTTATCCCTGGATTTGCCTATACTAGACTGAACGTTTCGCAGGATAGGCAGAGCAAATCTACGCAAGTATCTATTAGAAATGAAACAACGGTGAAAGCGGAGGCGAGCCAGCGTAAGTTATACATGATGATGGAAACCTGAATCTGTGGTTTGAAAAAGGAAAACTCGTGAAGGAGGAAGAAAAAGGGACAGACAACGCTTGAAACGAGAAGAGACAACGTCAACAACGAGACAACGTGTCAAACGAGACAGACAACGTTGAGACGTTGTTTGTCCCTGTCACCGTTTGCTTATCTGGGTGCACTGTCAGACGATAGGGGGAGTCTACTCAGCGAGCAAACCACCCCTCACCGAGACTACAGGGCACTGGTGACGAAGGGGGTGGCCGTCTGATGTGCGGCTTTCGCCAACCAGAGCGGTAAGAATGAGTCTGAGCCTTGGACAACCAACAACAGAAAGACTTATATTTGAAAAGACAAGGCACTATACAAGCACGAGGGCAAGAACCAAACGAGAGGTAACTTAAAAGGAATATAAATACAAGAACAGTTCGAAATCGGGCAAATGATTCAATCAGGAGCGTTAACAATTAGAGATTATGAAGTAGAACGGTTAACTAAAAAAGGTTCGATGCATATGAGAGACAAGAGTCCCACAATATTCACCGACCGGGCCGGATGATGCACCGCTGACGGAGGCGATTTGGCTACCTGTGAAGCGTGGCTTCGTCGTAGGCCAGGCCGTCCGAGACGATCACGGTGATTCGAGACCCGGGAGTACGTTGGAGTCCTCCAGGGCGCGGGTCGCCGATGGTGTGGAGTGCAAACTGGCGGAGGCCGTTGTCACAACACGACGTCCAAACGTAGCTAATTGGTTTCGGCGCGGTTTCTCTTTTTATAACGGTGCAGGCGCGGAGAGAGAGAGTGAGAGAGAGAGAGCACACAACCCGTACGCAACACGTCGGCCGCCGTCGAGCGCACAGCTTCCCTCTCTCTCTCCCTTCTAGAATCATCGGCGCGCCTTAGCGCTGGCAAGGCCCCGCTCCCCTCTTGAAAGAGCTCGAAGTTTCGGTAAAAGCTGAGCGGCGGAGCTTTTATTTTGATATTTTCTTGTCGGCGAGCCGGAGAGTGGTCGCGTTACCGCCGCGTCGTTCGAGAGAGTTCCAGCGCTTTCTCGGGGTGAACAGAACCGCACTGAACGAATCGAATGACTGGGCAACACAAATTGGGTGCGGCACAACAACATGATTAAGCCGTACGACACTTCGAGACGCCGTACGCTCGAGGTTGTGACAGTCCCTTCATGTATATCTATTAAAAATGGCCGCTTATAATATTGTCCAAAGTATTAGCCCACTATAAAAACAAATTAGGGGACGTACCATGGCCTCCGAGATCCCGAAGCGCGCGAACGCACGCGCTTCGGGATCTCGGAGGCCATGGATATACTCAGGTTGTTTCAGGTCTACCAGACAGATGGCGCCAGTGCATTTCTCTCGTAAGTATACAGGGGCCTTAGTCTCTCGTCGTAAGCAGTAATAAACGGTTGTAACACATCTTGGCCAAACTTTAGCGCTAATGGGGTACCAGCCTTGGGTTCTTCTAGGGCTGTTAAAATAACAAGTTGTGCAACTCTCGCGAGCTTTCTTAAACATGTCCTTTACGTATGACATCTTCGTTTCGACCAGGGTGGCCAGATGATCACCCCTCTGCCCGGTTGCACGCCGCTGAAGCCAGGAGCAGCTGTGAGTAAGCGGTGTTCCTTATTAGTCACTCCCGCACTGAGGCTCGAATTCCCTTTCCTTCGTTTCACGCTTTGGCCGCCGAGCCGCGCCACTTTTCCCGATTAAAAACTGTTCAGCCGTTCACACACTTGCAACCGAGTAGGACGGAGAGATACAAGACCGGTTTCTAAGCCTCTTGCGAAGTCTTAGGACCGGATGCGCTGCTGTGGAGCTGGTCGTAAGACGTCTCAAGATCCTTAAAACCGGTCTTGTCTCTCTCCATAGTACTCGGTTGCAAGTGCGTGAACGGCGCACTCCCACTTCTCTCCTTCCCGTCATTCCCACTGGGTGAAGTCGTCTTCTTCATGAGGAAGGGGCGCGATCGGTGAGCTTATTAACTCGGTTACCACGACGCAGACGCTGCCCTTCTTTGGTGTGCTGCCCGCCATACTTGACCAGGATGGCAACGAAATCAAGGGACCCGGAGAAGGATACCTGGTGAGCGCGCTGCCGTCAGCGTATACGCCAACGCATCTCTCTGACGTCACGCGACTGCGGTGGCGCTGCTGTCGGCATTGCGCATGCGCAGACGCTTTGTCTCCTGTGACTCTGGTTTCTGCGCAAGCGCGGTGCCCACGCCATGTGTGTGTGGGCAAACTCGCGGGCTTGTTTGTCAACAGCGTGACGGTGTGTTTTCTGAGTCAATTTCTGTCTCTGTGAAGTGGAAAATATCATTAAAAGAAAACTGGTGTTGGGGGGAATCAGATAATCATTTTGTCTGGTGTAATTACCTCCATGTGGTATAATTTAGATCTCCGTTCAAGTTATTGTTAATGACAGTTTCAATGTTTATTATTTGTGTGTTCTTTTCTCTCGTTTTTTGCGTGCTATTTTGGTATGTTAGAGGTACACAGACAGGGTATTTATTTTTTCTGAGGGTTTTATTTGAACACAACCTGTAAGGGCCCGACTGCCTAGAGCACAATTTGCGGCTCAGAATTTGTTTTCTTTCTGCCCGAAATCGGACAGTCGAGAATTGGCCGGTTTTGGTCGCACTCACTCTCGTTTCCATGGTCACGTGGCGTTCAAACTTTGTGTCAACGCAACGAGTAATTTTGATAGGAAAAGAACAGCTAAGACTTTAGCACAGAATTGGAAAGAAACCATGCGGGGGTCATTCCCACATTGGCTCGCTTGTGCTGAAAAGTCGTGGGTCATCTAAGGCGCACATTTAATATTAAAAATAGACAATAATATGAACCCTATATTGCACCTCAAAAAAAGCTGCAAATACTTTGATAAAACAAAATGTTGTACAGATCAGAGAAAGTAGATGTACACGTCATTCTCAATATGGCGACGTACAGCGGGCTGGACAACGCGATGGCGGCGAACGACGAACCAACGCAACGGACGTGGGGCCGCGACTTCTTCGAAACTGTCGTTCGTGGTACCGGCCAATCCATTTTCAAGCGCACAACATCGAGCGGAAGGGAAATACTTGCGAAACAATCGCACGACAAACGGTACACGCAACTTCGTCGGTGTCGTCGTCTGCTTCGAACGCCGGAGAAGCGGAGGAAAAAAAACGCGGTTCGATGTAGTCACGTGACTTCCGGCCATAAGCTTCTGTGATCGTGTTTCGGTTTCGGGTTCCAGCTGTTTATTAGTTAATTTATTAACTAATAAACTAATAATTAATAAGGGTCACGTTTATTAAAAATATACGTGACCCTGTAGCTAAAATATTGATTGGGTAGTCTCCTGACACCATATTAAATCGCTCAGCAAAAAAAATAATAATTGGGGAAAAGGGGTGTCAGGGTCTTTTTAAAGTATTATTGTGTCCTACTTACGGCAAGCCGACGAACCGGATTAATAATGGCCAGAATCTAGTACTTGTTGATTTCTTTTATAAGGGACGTGACAAACACCACATGACCCTCCATTCTGAAAAAAAGAGGGTTTAGTTGAGGAAAAAAACGATTGGAGCCTCATAAACGGTGTCGTGTAAAGACCAGCCCGCATGAGCAAAAAGTGTGAAGTATCCGTTTACAGCACAAGTGAGCCAATTCGAGAATGAACCCTACATACTTTCTTTAGAATGCTGTGCTAAAGGCTTAGCTATCTTTTTTAAATCAAAACTGCTCGTTTCATTGATTCTATACTCACTGACAATTTAATAAACGCAGGGCGGGGCGAGCATCTGATTATCACTTCGCAGCGAATGAAATTGCAGTATTGGCCAATACGAACGCCAAAAAAACGAATCTCGAATCAAAAAGGGATATTAGATCCCACACTGCGTTGTTTACGTTGAGGCTAAAAGGGAAATTTTAGGCCGCATTTCAATATTGAGAGTTTCCTAACCCTGAACCCTGACCTCGCAGGTGATCAAGAAAGCGTGGCCCGGGATAGCTCGTACCCTGTACAAGGACCACGACCGATTTCAGAAAAGCTACTTCACCAAGTTTCCGGGCTACTACTTCACGGGAGACGGTATGCGATGCCTATTCTACAGACTTTGGTGACGACCGCCTGATGGCGCCTTTACACTTGCGGATTCGCGGGCGGATCCGCACCGGCGGTGAGTGGATTTTTGGATCCGGGTGATCGAATCCGCTCTTCGCTGGCGGAAACTCTGGATCGGTCCGGGACCGCATATCTAGATTTTCCGACAACGAAGAGTACATTTTACCACCCGGCTAAAAAATCCGCTCTTCGCCAGCGCGGATCATCCAGCGAATCCGTAAGTGTAAACGCGCCCTAAGGCGGGAGCAAAGTATTGTGCCAACCCCGACCTAAGTAGAGTGTGCCCGGTCCCACTTTAAGGTGGACTACGACAGACACTAAAGGCCCGTTCACACACTTGCAACCTCTTAGAACCGAGTGCCTTGGAACCTCTTAACATCTCTTACGACGAGAGGACACACTGGCACCATCTATTGCGTAGCAGTGTAAACTTGGCGGTCCGGCACATTTTCTATTTCCATCACACATTATCCTTTCTTTCTTGGCACGAAAAACTTTTGTCAACGTTATAAACGAGCCTTTCTTATAGGTATTACGCACATTTGACCTCGAAAATTCCGCAAAATCTTCGCTCTTGTGAAATGCAGTTCCAGAATCACCTCATAGATGGCGCCAGCGTGCCAGTGGGTTCTCTCGTCGTAAGAAATTTTAAGAGGTTTCAACAAGTCTCGAGTCTCTCGGTCGTAATCGGTTGCAAGTGTGTGAACGGGCCTTAAGAATCATCCACGCCAATCCAGCATCGAGAAAGTAACACGTAACCAATTTTTGTTTTTCTCGTTACCTTCGTTGAACCGAAAAGTCACGTGATATGCATCCGGAACTAGATTGGTGTGGGCAGTGAAGGTGAACATGTTAAAAAAAGATGGTACTGCTATTGCTGTTGTTGTGTTTTTTTCTTTTTTCTCCTCTTTATGATGTTGGTGACGGTGAATTTTAACACCCAAGCCTACTCATACGGAGGTATACACCTTTTTCACAAGGGAGCAGCCATCTTGAATGTCGTCACTTCTGGTATGCGTCAAAAACATCGTTTTAATCTCTCTACGCCACTGGAAGGAGTTCACGAAAAATGCGTGATTGTCACAAATTCTTCTTTTGCCTCATCTATATTTTCTCGGATATTCCACGTTAAAAGGGTCTGTTTTTTTTCGTCCCGCATACCAGATGCGGAACTCATGTGACCGAGTAGGCAATGCACTCTAAAGAAGTTAGTGAGTTTACTTCCCTACAGAACACACAGGCAGCCAATCGCGGCGGACAACAGTACTGTCCCAGCGAATGACGAAGCTCATAATACGATAAGACTAAAAATGCGACGCGCGCAAGGACATCGGCTTGTCGTTTCACTCACTCGTTTTCCTTGTGCCCATCGCATTTTTTTAGATCTAATCGTAATCTTAGCTTCGTCATTCAATGAGATCACTTTATTGTTCACCTAGATTATCTATCTCGTTGCTATACTGGTACAGGTAACTCGCAGGCGTTTTTCAGAATATGATTATCTGCCTACTCGTTGAGGACCGGAAATGCTTAATATTCAGCGATGCTGTGAGACATTGTTCGCTCATCCATTCGGTGTCATCAAGCCAGGGCCCGTTTCCGCGTAGATGCGGGTGCTGGCGTCACTGTCGCTTCGTCTGTCGTAGATTCACACCGAGGTGCGCTGTACCATTCCCCTTATTTCATCACATGTCATCTAAAGGCAGGGCTTATCTCTGCAGGAGCCAGGCGAGACGAGGACGGCTACTACTGGATCACTGGTCGAGTGGACGACATGCTGAACGTGTCCGGCCACCTGATTTCGACGGCCCAGATCGAGTCGGCGCTTCTCGCCATTCCCGAGCTGGCCGAAGCCGCCGCAGTGCCTCGACCCCACAAGGTCAAGGGACAGTGCCTCTACTGCTACGTCGTTCTCAAGGACGTGAGTGGTTCGAATCCATGGTTATGTCTTAACTTTAAAAAATAAAAATTCCCAAGAGAACTTGCTGCTCTGAAGTCCATGGTTCCAACAGACCATTGGGAGATAATTGTTCTTTCAGTGTTAGGTTAAGCTTATGAGGATTAAATTATAAAAGGGGGCTTTGTTAACATCTTGGACAGAAGAAACGACGTGCTTCTCTTGGAACACTTGCATGTTGGACGTGTTGCCAATATCCAGGGGTCGACTTTCAGAACAGGCCGTAAACATCTTTGATGATTACAAGCCTCTCATGAGAAGCTCTGGGAGTTGTCGGGGCTGACAACAAGTTATTGCACAAGTTAGACATAGTTTATTATATAAAAAATGTAAGCCCAACCAATCAAACGAGAGAAAATATTAACACGTTCAAGCGGTGTTTTCTGACCACACACGGGTCAGTACGAGATATTATAGTGAAGCTGAAGAAAACATGATGATAATCTGCGAGCCTCAAAGGTTTACACCTTGTTGTAGATAGTAACTACTTAATTCTAAGTGGCTTGTTGAGGCTTAACATACAGGTTACCTCTCTCTATTTTAAGGGCAAGATATTCTCTGAAGACCTAAAGACACGGCTCAAGCAAAGTGGTATGTAAACCATACCTTTTTGAGTTGGCTTATAGTATTCCCATTACATCCGAATTTGATTTTGCGTTGCCTAGCTGACATAGGTTTGCCCGGTACCTAAAGTATGCTTTTTTCTCGATACCTTAAATAACTTATATGAAAACTGCGTTCTTAAAGACGCAAGGTGCTTGGAGTCAGAACAGAACCTTCTGCATTCGATACTGATTGTTCTTTGAAAGCGAGCTGAAAATTTGCCAGCTCTAGTCTGCATGCACTTTAGGTCTTTCCACGCATTTTATCCTATAAGATTAGAACGAACTTATCAGATATAATTCAGTATGAACTAGTTTTTGAGAATGTCTACACATGCAGCTGAATCGACTCGATGAACGATTCCCTGAACGGTTGTTGCTTTTTGTTTACGATTGGAAGGCCACTTACGACGTGGGACCCGTGTAGGACCCACAACCCAGCAAATGGCCACCACCGATAAAGTAAATCATTGCCGTTGATGTCTAATATTACTATTGTAGCTATAGGGGAATGCCAGCATCATGCCATTTAGCGAATGTGGCAACCAGCCGACCGCTATGCCACGTTTCGCCTCACAGTAGAACGCAGAAACACTATACGGACCACCGGAGCCGCTCGAAAGCAGTGTGACTGTCACGTGACATTCGTAAGGGCGCTTAGTCACGTGATGCGTTCCCAACACTGGATTGGCTTGGGTTGGCCTCGTAGCGTCCGCTGCTGTCGTTCACGCAGAAGACGCAGATATATGATCCGCGTTTCTCTTGCAGTGAGGTCTAAGATCGGCGCCTTCGCCGACCCCGAATACATTCACAGCGTGGAGCGACTCCCGAAGACCAGGTCCGGCAAAGTGATGCGTCGGATCCTCCGCAAGATCGCCTGCAACGAGCTCGAGTTTGGCGACGTGAGCGCGCTCAGCGAACAAGACGTCATCTCCGAACTCCTGCAGTCCAAGTGCTTCATCCAGAACAAAAACAATCGCTAGGTCGATTTTCTTCCCCCGCATTATTGCGTAGCTTTGGGCTCGTTGGCGCAGGGATTCGCAGCCGTCCTTTTTGACAATGAAGGCTTTTGGGGAACCCTTCTGCAAACCCGTGATCGGCCAGAAACCAGGAACTACACTGGACATGCCCAGTTTATGCGAAGGTCATACGACTTAAAAGATGCACTCAGTTGAATCGTCTGCGAAACTGTTCTCAGGAATTCGCTCTTCGTAATTTTAGGTAAATATTTGGTTAATGACGGCTTGGGCTGTGGTCCTTCAGATCTTCCATGGGCGAGCGTAGCATCCCTGGGCGTCTGAGCGATGCCCAATAACGGTGCCTTACCGATCGTGGTCGAAGTTTGATCGTCTACAAAGTGGTTCCCCAAAGCCCCATACTAGCTTCCGGCGACGCAGCTGGAATTAAGCGGGGCCTCATGAAAAAGATATCTCAGTTCTAAAATTTGCAATGTTAATGGCAAGTTACCATCAATGCTGGATGTACTGTGTGGCACAATGACGCCACCATTTTTAATGATGCAGTGTTTAACGTTAGCCCTATCTATTTCTGTGCCACCTAACAATGACAAAATGACAGTTTGAACTTGAATCTATAGTGTCTATTAAAATATTCTGCGAACCTTTCTAGGCCACCATCATGGCAGTACAATGTGGCTTTAGAGATGCACTGTAATTTTCAATGCGCCTACATGCCACGAGAGAGCGTCACAATAGTGATAGGCGGCATTTTGTTATTTGTAAGATGGCGACTTAGGTTCTTCATCTCAATGTCAGTTACGGGTGGTCACAATGCAATCCGAAGTGCCTTATGAATATAACCATTGGGTTTCACAAATACTGTATAGATGCACTTCTCCACGTGGCACCACGAGTGTCTTGCACTTCGCCTTGTCTTGTGAACCTACTAGACAAATTATGTAAACATTTAAAAAAATATATATTTAAGGAATATATTTTAGGTGTAAGAAAATACAAACTTCTCTCACAGATTGTCTCATATCTATACCTGCTGAATTTCATTTTAGATTGCTCAGTCGTTTGCTCGGAAGAGAATGACAGTGCCAAAGTGAATTAAACTGTTTTATTTGGTGACCGTCTAGTGATGCCGAGAGCTATGTGAAAGCCAAATAGCGATCATTTTTTTTTTCTGACAGACAGAAAGTACATTGCGAGTACTATATTCTGTTACAATGAACTCAAGATAACCACAGTCGGACGGCCTTAACAAAATGAGGCGCTAATGTTGGATGTTCAACACATCCAAAATTCTGTTTAACCCGTGACTCCTATATTTGTTGCCTTTGAAACTAAACCATCTTTGTTTAAGCATTGCTGTATGATGGAAAAGGTTAAATGTGACGTTTCTGTCCTCCTTGCAAACCCTTAAAAATATATACATTTCGCTTTTCATAGCAACTTTGTTAGTTTCCATGAAACGTTTTGTAGTTCTGTGTGTAACCATGTAATATTATCGCCACTTGTTCCCACTGCTTTCTGCTGTCTCTGTTCTCGAAAGGCTCTGTTCAGATAAGATCATGCACACAAGTCCGGACGTATTTTTTGTTTTGTTATTTTTTTATATGTTACTCCTCAACATGTGTAGGAACGTAATAAAAAAGCCTTTGCGAAAAGCATGTTTTTTAAATAGAAAAAGAAATGCTGATTTCGCCAGAACGGCATATTCGATTTTTTGAAGTTTTCGTTTAGTATGCCATGTTTAGTGACACCAACTAGCAAACTACAAATATCACAAATCTCAAATAGTTGGCACTTATAATAGATTATGGAAACTATTGAGTAATATGTGTACAGTATTGTGGGGATCATATATATATCGCGTCAAAAATGCGCAAACGCGGCTCCTTTGACGTTTTGTCTCTAGATTTCTGAGCTGTTAACTACAAACATTTAATAGCTACAATATTAAAATGCATGTCAAATATTGTTATTAAAACGTTCTTTCGAATGATATATATATATATATATATATATATATATATATATATATATATATATATATATATATATATATATATATATATAATGTTTTATCTCGAAGGTTGCAATTTTTATGTTGCGCCAAACTTGTTCTAAATTACAAAGTTAAGATATTTCAAAGGGGAATTAAAAAGGAAAACCATCGTCGATTTTCCTGAAATGAAGAATGATAGTTCTTCACCATGACTCTTGTGTTTATTCATGAAAAACATGTTGCACCTTTTTGGTTTCTTCAAAGTTACAGCGCTAGCTGTAAAGTGTAAAGTTCAAGCGTTCTACTAATTGAAACAATACCGCGTTGCTCGTCTTTTTATTAATTTAATCAATAATCCTGGTTTGCCCTTTAAAACGACAAGTTCTATGAGCTTTAGCTGAACTTTCTACACAAAAAGCGGGAACAAAACTTATAATCGCTACTACTACTTTTTTTTTCCACAGAAAGTAGTACAGAAGGAAGCCGTTTCATGTGTAAGAATTTCGAGATTCTAGTTGAGCAAGAGTGCATGCCCCACCTTCAAATGCCTCATTCTCAGGATTGAGTGTTAAAAGATATTATAAAAACCCACGTAAAAATGTAAGAACGCGTGCACTAAAACATCGACTAAATGCCCTATAAGGCCCAGCATACACTCGACTTCCGGGACAGGCATCGAATTTCCGGTTGCTTCGACTCGCACCCGGCTCGGGGCGCGGCTAAGCAACATGAAGCACCCTATAGTAGGGCTGGACATCGATTAAGAACATTTACCCTCTTACTGGCCACCCTTTAATTGATTAATTAATCGGTTTCGATCATTCTCATGTATAACATATTTAAAAAAATCAAAATTAAACTGTTTGCCTTTGCTGAATATATGATAAACGTCACCATGCACAATTTCCGATTTTAAATCAACCTAGAAGTGTAGTTGAGAGCAGTCTAGAGGCACCCACACTCACAAATCATTACTTCACCTGCAGTAGCAAAGCGGTTCGTTGATATCCTCTATTCTCCGGTATAGTAGCGAACTCCTTTGATTGTTCACAACAGGGCCCTGCTACGCTGAACGGACACTCGCACGGTGTTGAAGTGACTGGCACACGTATAACCTTCTCAACTTGTTTGGGAGTTAAAAATCTCGCTCCTACAGTTCACTTTAGGTCAAAACTTAACCGAAAGTTTACCTTCATACAGATGTACTTGTCCACGTCTGCTTGGTGAAACCGTTGAATTTTTACTTTTTTTTGTTGACGTCAAAATTTAATCGGTTAAACGGTTAAAAAATTAATCGCGATTAAAGCAATATTCGATTAATCGGTAGGTTAATCGATTGAAGTGCCCACCCCTACCCTATAGTAGGAATCAGTGGATTGAATCGATGCAAGCAATGAGCACACCCAACCCCTTCAACCATCCCCCTAACCAGGGAGCAGAGAACGTATCGTCGATAAGCTGGGCACATGCTACGTGCGCGTGACGTCATGAGGTCACATGACTGTGACGTCACACGCCGACATGTTGACGTTTTACATCAGGGTGATGTCATGATGATGTCATGTGACGTCACAGTTCTTCGAGTGACGGTTCTTTATTACGATTTTCGAACAGAATTCGACTGATACAACAGATCCTGGGCCAAAAGAAAAGTAGTGTCAAAATCAAAAGGTTAAAGGGGCGATGCCACACTTTTTTGTACTTTCGGTAAGGACCAATTATAATTACTTCTTGACATTTGTAACCTATTAGTATTTTCTCCATATGCAATTGCAGTCCCAAAAACAACACCAAATAAACGAGCAGAGTACCCCCCCCCCTTTCAACTCGCAGTCAGAACAAGTGGCCACGTGATGGCGCCAGTGTGCAAAATAGCTCCGAACCACTTCCGGTTCTGAATGAGACGGCGGGTTTTCTTAGTATTTGCGAAATCAAATATGGAAGCTACATTCCGGAAATGGCCACTTTTAGCACCGTCACACATAATTCACTCTTATGGTAAAAGAAGGATGAGTAAAAAAAAAGAGAAAATATACGTGAACCGGAAATGTGCC
>JAZHYW010006956.1:0-37460 GCA_037355805.1 Ixodes ricinus
AGAGTATTTTTAGTTGCTCTATTATCACCGGTTTCCTCCTTTTCTATGTGTTCTTTCAGGTCCTTTATTTGCCGTGTTTGACTACGCATCTCGTTCAATAAAACCTTCGAACTGAATCTGACACGTTCTGTACTTATTTTCAATGTTCTCTACAATAATTTTCATTTCTGTAAGTCCCGCAAGTTTTCTTGTTAATTTCCGCTAGCATGTTTCCTTCTTCGTCCTTTTTGGACTGTTTTGAACTGCTCGGTTCTTGTTCACCTCTCACTTTTGCGAGCTTGCAAGTTGAGCAATTTTATGATCGTGTTTTTTTCGCAGCTGTTAATTTGAATTAATTTGTCGAACATGCTGCTAAAATGATAGCTGAATTTTCACTCTAACACAAGTAACAAAGATACCACCTTCAGGTAGTGTTTCATGGCAGAAACACATACACAGGCACAAACACTAGGCGATCCCATTATGCGCGCTTAATTGCAACACAGCACTAGACTTTGAAGCAGTGCAAGCAGCGGTAGCAGTGGCAGTAATAAGGGTGGCAGACTAATAGCAAAGATTGGGTAGACGCACCAACCTGTAACGACAACGAACACGTTTATAACAGAGTACTAGCTGCTGCCGCCATCGCCGAATGGCAACGTGCGAGTTGTCCGTTGATGGTCTTCATATCTCGGCTTGGTGGTGAGCAGGCATGTCGTGGTTGCTGCTAATCAGTTACGTTGACGCTGTGCAGTGACGCTCTCATTTTGATCTGAAATTGACGCAGCACAATGCAGCGAGGCACTGCAACGACGATGAAAACTTACAGCAGATAACCAGCAGCTAGCGCCACTGACGACTGCCAATGTCATTATAGGTATATGCCATATAGGTGTATATCTGGGAGATATATGCAATATAAGGGTATATATGGCACTTTTTGTATGAGCCATTTCTTTCATTTTTATATCTGGCCAGATGTAAAAGTTTTATATTGGCCTGCACTTCAGAAAACCGAAAAGTAGCACCAAACCCAAAAAGCAACAAGAAGCTGCGCTATAAAAATACATTAATATGGTTCAATAACAAAAATAATCGCAATCGAAAGGTTCCGCATGATGTTAATTGAATCCCGAATAATAATGGTGGGCATATAGTGAGAGTGAAAAGGACGAGGAGCAGAAGAGGACGACGAGTCAGGGCCCGAGGCAGCGGATTCTAATGAACAACCTCCACAACACCCTTAACACAGTCATTCATCGCATTGTGCAAACGGCATTGAACCGTCTCACAAGTGGTGGAGGTGAACGGTAGGCGCTGCTGAGATGTGCTGTTTCTCAGTCCGCCATTGCGGTGGTAGTTTTGCGTCGACTGCGAAGCTCCAGAGCAGAATGGCGGATAGAAAGGATCGCTGAGGTAGGGGAACTTACTGACCTCCACCACTATCATTCTAACGTAATCACCTTTGGACATTGAAATGCCCCCACCACGTTTGAACGGATGATGGATACTTTTACATGGAATGGGTGATTGTGCCGCCTAGACGACGTTGTGGTATTCTCCACTTTATTGGACCACCGTCTCCGACAAATTCTGGATTGCTTCAGCAACCGCTACGTTGCAGCTAAATTCAAAGATGTGCGTATTTAAAGCAACACAAATTAACATTCTTGGCCACCTCGTCAGTGCAGACGGCATCCTTCCTTACCCTTCGAAAATTCAGGCAGTATTTTACTTTCTCCAACTTCATGTCCAGAAAAATGTTCGTGCGTTTCGTCGTCTCCGTACATATTTTCAAAGTTTCATATCGAGTTTTTGACCTACTTCAAAATCTTAACATATTACTTCGGAACAACACCAAGTTTGATTGGGGCACCACACAAATCAGAGCCTCCCAGTCCATCAAATTGGCTCTAACGTGTGTTCCAGTTTTTGGTCATTTCCTCTTGATGCCAGCACCGAGCTACGCACAGACGCCAGTGGACAGGTCCTAGGAGTGCTATCCTCGCCCAAACCGTCCACGGCACAGAGCGCGTCATTGCTTATGCCTGCCGCACTCTCAATAAATACGAGAGTAACTATACAATCACAGAACGCGTGTGTCTTGCGGTCGTTTGGGCGATCTCACAATTTCGGCCCCATCTTTACGGCGCCCACTTTCGCATTGTCACAAATTATCACGCCCTCTCTTGCTGTCTACTCTTAGGCGACCCATCAGGCCGCCTCGCTTGTTAGGCCTCAAAGCTGAGACTACAATTTTACTGTGACACACCAAATCACAGTGCATTCATCCTGCATTGTAAAACGGCATTAAATCGTCTCACAGTGTGAATACAATAAAAATACAAAACAAATTGAATTATTGTCATTCGATAAGCCATACTCTTTCCGTCTCCAATTAAAACTTTTGTACTGGTAAATAATCTGACTTCAGAATTTGGTAGGATAAGAGCCGTCGCTTCAGAATACCCAGTTTTATTAGGGAACAGGGGTTACATTGCTGTTTTGTATGAAGTCTTAGGGATACGAAAGCTGCGGTGTTCGCAAGTATGCGCAGAATCGTCTCTTGAATGAAGTGCATTTTACCGAGATTCGTGAAAGGGGCTGTGCTCCAGATCAACAATCAATTATTTAAAAGAAAATAATCTAACGACTTACCCAAGTACATATTTAGCGACGCAGAAAGTGTATGTGAATGCCGTCATATTAGTCCTATTGGTGTGGATTTGTTTACTGACTTATTTAATGTGCTGGTTCATAGATTTATTTTAAAAACAACACAACTGCTAGAGTCTTGAAACCATCCGCTTATTCAACTATAACTGAACTGAAACATATTCGAAATGTTAAATTAATATTCATTTACGGTCGAAAGATTAAATCCTTAGTTTTCCTTGTGCTTAATTTTAGGGCGTCTCTGTCTGTTTTTAGTAATATATTATCTAATACCGAATAAACTTTTCGAACTGACACATCTGCATGAAGAAGTATTTCATCAACTATGAGTTTGGGTATTTGGTTAATGTTATAATAATGTCTCACATCATCGTTAAAATAATTTAAAGTGCGTTCTTGTGATGCACCTGAGTATATTAGATTTATATTTGAAGACACATTTTACAAAACACGTACTGTCAACTACTTTCTAGGTAAGGTTCCAGTAGTTATAAGGCTTTCCAACGCTCATATTGAATTCTCGTTTTTGCAGCAACAAATTGTGGTTTATGTAATCAAATTTGAGGTTTATATAAAATGTATGTGATCAGCTAAACCAACTTTATCTGCTAGAGTACCTACAATCAATTTATATTCTTAAAATTTTACAGTTGAATGATCTTTTTGAAATTCAGATTGTGATCGTATAAGAATAATTGGTGCCCACCAAGAAATGTTGAATGAAGAAAGTGGTCTGGAATCATAGTGTAATATGCCAAACAACAAGGACGAAAACGAAGGGAGAACTGTAGTGGTCTGTAATTATGAACATTATTATTCTTATTACCTTTTATAAGGTACAAATATTTGAAGTTGAAAAAGTACTTTTATAACGTACACAAGTTTTAAAGTAAAACTGTTCACTGCTCTGACCTGGATGTTATCAATTTCCCTACAATTGTTTCTTTTTTTCATTGACACCGTAATTGTTTCGGAATCACTACAGGACAAAAGAAAATGGTAAGCAGAGACACATCCGCCACAATTAGAGTTTAAATTTTTACAATATCATGTGATGTCATACAAAATACATCTGAGGATTCAGCATAGCAGATTTTCATAAGAAAAAGAAATCACCAGAAAGTTGGCTAATACACCCTTATATATAGATCGCATTGTGCCTAATCGACTTGGTATCGACAAGTGAAATCAATTAATGATGATTTTTAAACTAGTACCATTGTGTTTCGCAATGTCGTCCGGAATCCAATATGCACAATCCACCATTTTCTATTGAAAGAAATCGAAATTTTTCTAAGCTTATTGTGAAGCTATGACTCAACTGCTTGCAAATCTTAACTTGTTCTTTCCAAAAGCACTTTCACCTTTTTTTCTTCCCAGAAATGTTTTCAGTTTTATGCCACACGTACAAGAATTTTTTCATTTTGCACGTGCACATCTTTAGCTCGAAATAACAGTTATGTGTTTTGCTTACTCACGTTCTTACTGATGTAAACTTTATATATTTTGTGTTGTGCTTTATCTTTTTGTTTCAAATACTTGGTTCTTGTGTTTTGGGACGTAAATTTGACAATGATGCCAATAACTTCGTTGAGTTTTCCCCTGGCAATCAGTGAATTGCTGTCACATCACTTTCAGACAGCCCCGACACTTCTAGGATTCGCGCAACTTCAGATTTTTAAGAAGAAGTGTTTTTTCTGCTTTCTGTTCCGTGGAATTCCACGCTGAGCTGTCGGACACTCCTTGTAGTTCTTGAAGTTTGTCTTTCAGCTTCCTAACTTTTGCTCCTTGGTAATTTTTTCTAGATCTCATCAACTTCAATCTTTAGCTTTCAATTTTTATTATGTTTGGTGACACATTTTAATAGATAATTATACTGAGCTGACTTCACAGTCACCGATATTTCTATACATGTCATGGTCTCTTTCGGATTCAACAGATGTCCGGTTTTCTGTTCATGGCGGCTACCAAAATCGAAATGTCACAGTCTTGCTTCTGTTTGTTGGTATTACCATCTTTAAATTTTACAGCTCGATACGTGGGTCATTTGAAACCCTTACAATATGCATCGCGTTGCACTTCAGAAACGCCCACACAACCGCTACTGCGATAGGAGTACCCGCATGCTGTGCACAAGATTAAATGTTCTCCATCAATGATCTCTTCCTGACATTTTAGACAGGACGTAGTTGATTTTTAAGCACCGATTAAAATTATACAAGATGCAGCAGCTGCCACTGAGTAAATAATTATTGAAAACGTAAGTAACGTTCACTAACTTGAATGGGCTCAGAAGAACATGTGTCGGTGATGCTGCAGAATATTGCTGTTCATGCTAATGAAAGCGTTACCTGAAGAACTGCCGCAATCTATTTCTATATTTTAATCATAATGTAACACATGAAACTGAAGTGCAGAAAAATAAGTACCTTTCTAATCCAAGGAAAAGACAACACTAGGAGAACGTCTCAAAATCAGGAAGTTTAATTAAATTTTTTATATATATATTTATACTGAAACCGTAAGATCCAGAACATCTGGCACGTCTTGAAAAGTTCAAATTCTAGTCGAACATACCTTAACTGGGCAAGCAAAGCTCGGAGGTGGTGAAGTATTACAAATAGTGCCAAAACAGCCGCTCTGCCTTTTATGTTTTATACCGGATGTTTGTTGTCTGTACACTGGTTTGTGAGATTGCTCCCAGGTGGTAACCGTTCATATATTTTGTTAAATTAATTTTATTGCGATTATCCTTCTGTCGCAAGTCGCTACTAGGACTTCTCAACGTTTTTGAATTCAGCAAGCCACCCGGGAGCGCGCTCGCAAACCAGTGAGCAGACGAAGAACAGTCTAGTATATGACATAGGAAATACACGTACGCCTTTTTTGCTTTATTTTTAATATTTCTGTAATGTATGTAGCTTTAAAACATTAGAAAGTACTTCTTGAGGAACGACGTTCGCGTGCCCAGTTTCATGTATTTGGAATCAGAATTTCGCAAAGTGTACCAAATATGCTGGTCCTCCGCGATGGCCGTGCACTATCGGGCGTACAGGGTGAAGCTACCCTGTACGCCCGATGCTAACGCCACCGACCTCTACACGAATTTACTCTTTGTGGACTGAAACAACCGAATAACTTTTTAAAAGCAAGACCTTGACACCTGTAGACACATTTATGTAAGCTGTACGACCCTTACTCACGATGACTATGAAATTCTGGCACTTCTTTTAAAAATAAAACAATTCCACCAACGCAAAAAACGATATGGAAAAAAAAGGACAATGCTGGAACACGCCGGTCGGAGAACCCCCAGGTGACTTATAGACTATAACCTCTTATAAAAAACTCTAAATTTTGCACTGAAGGGAAGAAGTAGTCGCCACACTCTGAGGCACAAAAATAATAGCCACAAAATAATTGAAGAACAGACTGCAAACCAAAAACAACTAGTCGAAAAAAACCTAAGTTGCCTCTAAATTGCAAATAAAAACCACCAACGCACAAAAATGCCATTCGGACTCGAAAGAATTTCTAAGTTTGCTTCAAAGTTGTGTTGGGGCCTACAATATACGATTCCTTGCCGACTTCATATTTTTTTCTTTTTATTCTTTTTTGTTTGACCCTCTTTATGTCATTTGATTATTTGTATGAAACAGGCTTTGAACGAAAAGCACTGCAAATGATGCCTTCCCCACGTGTTTCGCAAATTTTGAGTTAGTCGCGTTCACATTTACATTTTGTTTTTGCTCAAAGGGTCTATTATTGATTAATGTCGAGGTTTGCCTCTCGACTTGAAGCCATATGCAACCGGTATATCAAAACCTACCCCTTTTTGTACAGAGAGCCGACATCTCTCGATTAACTTGTACATATTTTTTTATTGCTGGAACGAAGATGTGTCAGGCGGTTCAGTTTGAAATTTGCAGTGAACACAACGTCCATTCCGAACTTTTTGATGCAGGCTTTCAAAGGTTGTGAAATCTTATGAGCATATGGGATACTTGCTATCATTCTTCTTAGACCTTTATAATCTCTACTTCTAACCTTGTACTGCGGTTCTAGTTGTGTTGTAACAAAATCTAGCGATTCTTCAGTCGCATCAAATGTCTCGTTTTTTTATTTATTTGAGAAATAAAGCGGATGATTTTCCACCATCCTAGCAGGAGATGGTTACAACATGTTTATAAGAGAGGAGTCAAAACTATTGGATGTTGAAGCCTTCACTGCAGTCTGCATGACTTAGCCAATGGGTGGAGAATTTTTCGCATTACATTCAAAATAAAAAACTTCCCAAATCCCGCTTTGAATTCCTTAGTGGGAAAACTATTCCTATGTAGCACAGGTTTCGTCTTTTCCTTCCGCTATTAATAGCACATGAATTCTTCATCATGGAAGCGTAAATCTCTGGCGGAGTGACCGTAGCGGAACATAACATTCTCGTTCTGCTCCTCAGGATAAACGAAGAAACCGGGCCAGACGATCGACACTACGGCTGCAACATCACCACAGCCGTACGGCACACCGCACGACCGGGCGACAGGCGGCTGATAACCGGCAACGCCTACCAGACAGCGTGGGACATCGCCCATATAAGCAAACAGCGGACTGGGAACCAGCGCAGTCCGGCGGAGTGACCGAGCGGAACATAACATTCTCGTTCTGCTCCTCAGGTGGGTGCATTTTTTTCTTTCTTGCACCGTACACTCTGCTGGACTGCGCTTTCCCGTACTGAGTTATGTCTGACAGCGAAGAAAATGTTTGCTTAGCATGTATGAAAGAAGTTACGGGTGATAATCCAGTGTTAAAATGCACAAAATGTAACAACCTGTACCATATTGGGAAGTGCTCGGGTGTCACCAAAAAGGCCAAGAACGCAGTAAATCCGCTGACTTGGCAGTGTACAACTTGTAAACTGAGCACCCAACGTCAAAGGCAGCAGGGGGATGACCAGATTGCACAGGCCACTGCGGAAACTTCAGACCACGGGCAAGCGGCTATAATGGCACAAATAGTGCAGACAAACAAAAAGATGACCGAGATTTTAACTAGGATTGAAAACATCGAAAAAAGCTGAATCTGCAGTCTGCGCAACACGACACTACGATCCAAAAACTAGATAATCAAGAGAAAACCATTGAATCCATAGAAAAATCAGCGAACTTGCTATCTCAACAGTACGACGATTTGATAAAAAAGATGGACTCACTAACAACTGTCACGAACGACCTAAGGAAAAGAACAAAGGAGATTGAACAGCTTGCATTTGACAATGACGCGCGAATAAAAGACCTAGAGTGGGCAGTTGAAAATATGGAGCAATATTCACGAAGAAGAAACATTGAAATCCATGGGATTTCCCCACACGTGCACGAAGACCTACCAACAATTCTGAAAAATCTAGCAGCGAGGCTAGAACTACCTCTTCCAGAGCCAGATAAGATCGAAGCCATGCACAGACTAAGAGCGAGAGATGATAAGATTGCTCCGATCATTGTCCGATTCAACGACAGATCGGAAAGAGACCGGTGGGTCAGCAAGCGGACCGCGCTAAAGGCTGATCATATCTTCATCAATGAGAACCTGACAAAGCTGCAGAAATGGTTGTTCTGGAACGCAAAGGAATGTGCAAGGGAAAGGGGATACAGCTTTGTTTGGATGAGAAATGGAAAAATACTGGTCAGACAAAGGGCAGGATCGGCAGTGATACGTATCGACAGGGAAGATGACTTGAACAAAATCCGATAAAATGGCCACATGTAGCACACTAAACGACTGGAATAGATATGTAAAAAATATTGTAGCGAATAAGGGGAAGCAGGAAGAACAGCTTCTACATGTCGTTCAAATTAACATCAGGAGCATTAAAAAGCATTGGGATGAACTTAACGTATACCTTGCTAGTTCGCTCGAAGATATCGATGTAATAATACTAACTGAAGTAAACATTGAGGCAAAAGAACCGTTACCGTTTCATATAGATGGATTTTATTCAATTTCAATACGGCGAGAGGGCAGAAAGGGGGAGGAATATTAGCTTACATAAGAAATGATTGGTCTTCAGACCGTGCCGAGGTGTTTATGAATCATGCAGAAGTTCTTGTCTTCACTGTTCATAAGCCTGAAGTGTCATTTACGGTAGGTGCGTTCTATAGACCACCCAGCGGTAATCTGAACTTATTCTACGATGAGTTCATAAAACTCTTGAATACTTTTAATAATAATGATCATGTCGTATTAGCAGGCGATTTCAACATCGATGTTATGTGCCGCAGCAAAACCGGAGTTGAAGAATATCTTGATATATTGGCAAACTACGGGTTGGAAAATATGATTAGCGGTTACACACGGGAAGAATACTTGGGTGATAAAGTAACAAAAACTTGTATCGACCATATAATAGTGCGCACTTGTACCTTAAATTTTATAGCGGCAATAATAAAACAAAAAGTAGCCGATCACTATTTTGTCGCTCTAAAGGTTATGCGTGAGGTCGAAAGCAAAAGCTCGCCGGGGAAACAATACAAAGAAATTCTAGATAATAAAAAATAGACAGCAAAATTAAAGGATATAACTGGAACGCTTTACTGCACCTCGACCACCTAAACCTTTACAAAAGAGTGATAGAAATATTCAAAGGAATATATGACAGCTCTATTAAAAAAATAAGGCTAGAAAAGCGGAAGCCGGGAGCTGTCTGGATTAATGACGAAATACTAGAACTAAGTTATGAAAAAAGTAGACTTTGGAATAGATGTAAGCAAAACCCCCAAGATGCAACACTAAAGGAAGAGTTCAGGCAGATACGGAATAGAGTGACGGCGAAAATTAGACTAGCAAAAAAGAGATTTCATGTGACACAACTCCGAAATTGTGGGAAAAACCTAAGGAAAACGTGGAATATTGTAAATCAAATTATGGGAAAACCACCTAAAGACAGCGTTGACGAATGTATAAAGAAAAACTTTGGAGCCACCGATTACTCTACCCTCAGTAACAATTTCAATAATTACTTCGCTAAAGTTGTACAAGATTTGCGTGGACCAGTAAGCAATACTACAGAGACTGCAAAGCCACTGTCGAATGTATCGAACTCGGCATACTTACCACTAATGACAGATACAGATTTAGAAGATATAATTAACAGTATGTCAATCGTAAAACCAGCGGGATATGATCAACTAAGGCCACGAGATATAAAAGTGAACTATAACAACTTAAAACATGTTTTGCTGGCGGTAATAAATGGAATATTGGAGACAGGAATTATACCGGATGACCTTAAAGTTGCGATAGTCCGGCCTATTTATAAAAAAGGAGGGAAAAAGGAATTAGGCAACTACAGGCCTATCGCACTCATGTCCGTCATCTCGCAGATAATGGAAAAATTTGTTTTAAAAATCATGACCTCCTTTTGTGACAAATATTCACTAATTAGCAACACCCAGTATGGCTTTCGGCAACAATTAAGTACTACGCTTTTACTTGAAGACATGACAGATTACATGAATGAAAAAATAGATTCTAATAATATAGTACTTGCAATATTTCTTGACCTGACAAAGGCATTTGACACAATTGACCATTCCATATTACTACATAAATTAGAAAACCTTGGCTTTCGAGGGCATTTCCTAGACTTGTTTAAAAATTACTTTTCCAACCGGGCGCAACGAGTTAAGATAGAAAAATGCATCAGTGACGCTGTGCAGTCAACTTGCGGCGTGCCGCAGGGTTCTGTTTTAGGCCCTATGCTTTTTAACATCTACATGAACGATCTAGCCTTATTACCTCTAAAATCTAACCTCTATCAATACGCTGACGATACTGCATTAGTCCTGGCAAATGAAAATTATGATACGGCAGTCAATATCATGCAGAGTGACATCAATAAAGTAATGAACTGGCTATCTAAAAACTCTATATTTGTCAATATTCAAAAACACAACTAATGTGCTTTCGAACGCACCAAAGGCGTATTAACCTTACGAAACCCATCTTTTTGCATACAAGTCAGTGCACCCAGTGCAGTTGTACGCCACTTTCATATACCACACAGGCAAAATATCTAGGCATGTATTTTGACGAGCATCTGTCCTGGAATTCCCATGTACAGCATCTAATAAATCACTTACGAACAATATCATCCTATTTATACAGATTGCGGAACGCCGCGGATATTAGGTTAAGACGATTAATTTATCAAATGTTAGCAGAGTCAAAACTAAGATATGGAATTACTATCTATGCATCCTGCTCCAACTTCAAAAAACAAAGAATAAATAAGTTAATGAAAAGGATGGTGCGGAACATCGCGTATGGAACCAAACTGGAAAATATGGTGTTCGAAAATCAGCTGTCAGAACTTGACCTATTGACAGTAAATAAACTGCGCAAATTTGTCATTCTAACGAATCATTACTTCGTATCCGAGTTCAAAATAAATACCATCAAACAAAGGCGACTGAGAAAAACGGAAAAGTTTCAGATACCAAAAATATATACAAACTATGGAACTAGGCTCCGAAAATTTTATGTGCCCACATATTTCAACCAACTTCCTGAAAATTTACTCACTCTCCGTTCTTTAAAATCTGTAAAAAAGGAAATGAGGAAATGGTGTAGACAGGAAAGTGAAGGTTAACAAGTCGTTCTCGTGAACTCATCATTTTTTTCTACTGCGCATTTTTGCATAGTACAAGATTAACATGGAAATGAAATCTTCATGCGTGCGTTCTCCAATTCCCTGAGTATGATATTACAATTACTTGTAGATTTCCACCAAATACCTTGACCAAACGTTTTTTTATTTATTATTTTTATTGTTATTGTGCATTTTTCTTTTGCGATACCAATTATGCTCGCTTTTGTCGTTTCTGGGTATCATGACTGCTCTTTTGTTGTTTGTGAGAATTTGGCACATGCTATTTCCTTAGTACTGTAGACGTGATGTCTAAATTGTAACGAATATGTTTTGTGTTTGCTTTGTTTCCTTTGTGCGTCAACATTGAATAGATGCTTGGAAAAAAATGTTTGTAGGATTGTAAAAACCGAGTACCCGCGTAAAACTATTGTTTCAGTGGACTGCCCGTTCTCACGCACAAGCACGCAAGTGCTTTTGTGAGACGGTTTTTTCTGTACCTTGATGCGGATCTGTGAATAAAGTATTATTATTATTATTATTATTATTACTCAAAGAACCCATCCTCTGGCTGTTCTACAGTAACTTTGAGCTCCGGAACTGCTTATTCCTTCAACATTTCAAAATATTTGTATTGCTAGTCATGAACCAAGCAAATAGAAACGCCATCTACATACATTTTTACCAGACAACCATTTTAGGACTCTTGGTCTGAACTGTCTGTTACTATGCTATACAGGGTTTTTAAGTCAAATTTTTACTAACATTGGAGCAACGGACAATCGAATGCATACTGCATATTTCTGTGGTTTGGAGGCTTAGGTATACGATAGAAAAAAAGTGTCTACTGACACGCTCTGCCTTAGACTAAAAGTTAACCAATTTTTATTTTAATGCTTGCCTAACTTGTTGCTCCAAGAGAACCTCCTCCAGTGAATAGTATATATATTTTATGTGGATTGGCATAACTAACAATTTGTTTTGTGAAATTCCTCCAGAGCATTGATTAGATCCTCTGAGTTCCTTAAGGTTGTACGTTTTCTAAGATGCAGTGCATTTTACCGTCGTTAAAGAAACGCAGACACGACGTAATGCCAGGTTCGGGAAGGGCATCTCCGGTTTGTGATATTTCGGAGAAAATTTAAGTCTTAACGCAAATTTCGTTTGGTCTCATGACTTGTTTCTCTAGGGAATTTGTATTATCTTACTTTAGAATTGTGGTAATATGTTTTATCTTTCGAATTTTACAAACCTACTTAGCAAGAGGGGGTTAGGAAAATCTACAGTGTTTTTATACATGCTGCCGGATTAACGGCAGACTTGCCAGTTGTATTAGCTCAAGCGCATTCCCTTTAAATTTTTCTTGACCCAAAGTACGACAAAACAAATCTATCCATTTTGCTCAAAACGTGAAATCCACTTAATTTCTCCATTATATCAACCGCGCAATTCACAACACCAAACCTTTCGTCAAATCTTGTCAACTTAAAATGCCCTGAATTCAGAAACTATTATCCGACTTACAGAACATCACATATAAATAAAACGCTAAGTGGACTTTCATCCACTTAAAAAGAATACCTTTCGTCCGAGACATTTTCACTGGTCCCTTCCACCCCAATAACGCTCTTAAAGCTATCATACGCAATTAGCCGTTTCACATATCACTAGCCGGTCAAAACGCACCCTCCTCCCATCGTATTACCTCCGAATATCCTGATGTGCTTGTATTCGTCACTCCGGAAGAAAGTTTAGTCTCTATCACAAGACTTCCCGAGTTCCTTGATCCTCTGGCCTGTACCTTCTCTGTAGGACTCCGCCAACCAACTTCCGAGGCTGACCTCGAACTGTGTATGCTTGATGAAGAAGGGTGGCCGGTATCGACAGAATCATGGGTCCGTAGGATAGTGGAAATAAGCCTGCTTCGGGGCCGAGCTGACTTGGAGACGTGCACCTCACCGTTGTACTTCTTCTTACTTTAATGTTTATGAACGTTTCAGCACCACAGTCTTTGGTGTTACATTATGATTAACTATTTAGCAGCCTCGCCCGCACACTCTCACAGTCTTTTTTTCTAAGTTATATCGTAGACTGATGTGCAACTTCGCTGACGCGAAGCGAAATTACCGGCGATCAGTTTTTTCCACACTTCGGCTTAAGCGACAAACTGAGGGATAGGTTTACGGTGTTTCTACTCGGCGTTTTCCGAAGGTAGTAGAACAAGCAGTGCTGCCAATGTGCTGATGATTCGCTGGTTTGCCGATAATGCTGGACGATATTGTCACGAAAGACAGACGAAGAATCAGGAGAAAAAACGGAAAGAACTAGACATCCGACGGGGCGAAGTTGCGCCAGAAACGAAAAAGAACAGAGGTCGAGAAAGCAGCAGCGAGCGCCGACGGTGGACACTAGCAAGTGCGTACAAAGTGCCGGCGTAACAGCTGGCTATCGCGAGCGAGAATCAGTGAATGCATCGGCAATACGGCGCTTGGCTCTTTATCTACTGCGCTCGCCATCTCAAATATTCTACCTTGCATGTTCGGGAAAGAGCTAGGGTAAGACTGATTAGGCACGGTCATTCTGGCCTTCTTATTTTTTGCGCCCGGGTAACAGTATACGCGAACCTTCTGATGAACGGAGAAGCGTATCTTCGCTATCATGAACGCGGTAATATACACAGCAACAGGCCAGCCGCAAATATGCCTGCACACTACACAGAACCACGATGAACACACAACAAACGACTCTAAGGTTGGTGGCTCAGCTGCTATTTTTGACCCGTCTCCGGCGCTCCTCTGTAATGGCGAAAATAAAGTGGAAGCGAGAGTATAGTGGCATGCGCAGGAGTTTGGTGAAAAACGGTTCATATTGAGCGCGTTTTAACTTCCGAATTATGAATAGCACGACTTTTGCTTCAGCTAAAATTTCTTTCCAATACCGAGTGACCTATTGCAAATATTAAATACCATGACGTAACAGACAGAAATAGTTTGTATGTACTGTTATATAATATTGTTAGGCATGGTGGTCTACAATATTAGCTCCACCACGACTTCAGTATTTTGCTAAATCAATGTATTAACAAGTGCCGAATATGACGAGGTTGATGGGTGTCCTAAATAAGTATATTCTACACAACTATAAATTTTGCGACAATCACAAAGTTAAAAAAAAACGTTTCGATTGCTTTATGACAATGCGCTTCAATGCAAAGGTGCAAGCGAGCAGGACACTAATTACGAAAATATTAAATGGAGAAGGGGTTTATTCCCTTCTTCAGAATTATTTTCGTCAGTCTTGTCCAGCTCGCGTTTGCACGTCTGCATTTAATTGCATTATTATCATTAACATTCAGAATAAGCCGTTCACCGTTGTTGGTGTTAGACTGGTGGCAGCTGATAAGGCCCGTTTGCTTCTACTGACCTCAGTTGGTAGAGCGCTCCACTGGAAGTGGAGAGTTCCCTGGTTCGATACCAGGACCAGGCGGGTTTCGGTCGCGCACCAATCCCTAGCTGTGGTTTGACGATTTGTGTTTGTCTTTTCCAGTGATTATTTCCGTCGATTGATCGTTGGCGTTAACAGTGTAGCGCTCTGTACGTAACATAATAGACGAATATAATCTTTAAATAAATAATTATTCTAAGGTTGCAATCGTAGAAATGTAATATGAAAATACTATATCTATAATAAATACATATAAGCAATATATATTATATTACAAATGTCTGGAAATCTATCGGTTTCTACGTTATAATGAAACAAGAAATAGCAAATTGATAAATAGAGGAGGACACTCCTACTAATCATAATCTCTGTCGCTAATAACCTAGGATAAAAAAACGGGTGAACAACACAAATTAGATGTGATTCGAATCATAATATAAAATAAATATTTAAATCGTGATATATCAAACCTGTTTCCACTATGATGATTTAAACGGACCATTTTCGCAAATATAATCCCGAAAATCATTTTATTGACCATTTGATCGATCATTTGATCCTTTAGTTATGCATTCGATTTAGATTTAAATAAAAGAGTTATCAAGCAAGAAACGTTGATTTAAGGCTAAAAACAAGCAAATGAAACAGTGACTTTTTGAAAAAATTCGAGCATTGAGTTCGATATCTACCTTGCACTTCGTTTGTCAGCTACGTAGCGTCCTAATGCAATAAAATCAGAATGCAAAAGAAAAGACGAGAAGCTATAAATGTAATGCCCCATTTCAACAATGTCATAACTCGAAACACTAAATCAAATAGAAATTCTATCTAAAACCAACCTGGTTTGGTTCCAGTATGCGTAAATTAGTGAAAAAAAGATACACAAGTTCACTAAGGTTGCTTACGTGTAGAAAAGCGAAAGCATTCTAGTCCCGTGGGGAAAATGTTTTTGAGTAATGTTTCTACACGTATTAAAATTTTGGACGACGTAAAAGACGACGTCAATGACAACCACCTAGAGATCGACGCCAAGTACGGCGTCCAGGAGCGACCTCTAGGACGACGTCGAAGGCGACGTCTTCTATAGGTCCTCTGGGACGACCTCAAGGACAGCGTCTAAAACGGCCATCATGGAAGACCTTTAAGACGACCTCTAGGACGACGTCAAGAACGAGCGTCCTTGGACGACTTCTAGGACGACCAGGAAGACGCCGAGAACGATGCCTAGAGGACGACGTCTAGGGCGATGTCGAGAATAGCGCCTGGAGGAAGATATTAAAGAAGGCTGTGTCGTATTTGCTTGGGCGACCATGCTGCCTTGCGGAAGCCGCCGTAGATGTAAACGTTACTGGTGATGTTGAGGCCGTAGATGAAGTCATGGACGCCTCACAGTCCAACGCACCAAAGTACACAACTAGCACTGATGAAGACCGAAGCGCACGTTTGGCACATGGCGCTCCGGCGGTTACGTCACGCTGATGACGTGTGAGTGACGCTAGATGACATCACGCTCACGACGCTCGGTCACGTATTTTTATGACCACCTTTTGGGAACAACGACGCCGCTTGTTTTTCACGTAACGGGACAAGCAAGGTCGCCCTGGAGGTCAAGAAGGACGCTCTAGACGACCTCAAGGATGACCCCAAGGACGGCGTCGACCTTGAGCATGCACGATTGAAGGGCGCGTGCCGCTCAATCGCATTTTTTATTCCGATTTTTCTTTCAATGAAGACAAGATAAGGCATTCGCCTTAAAAAAGTTGTTATTCTGTGTTTTACATTTACAGTACTTTTTCCCCTCGGATTTTTACCAGTGATACGCCGAAACAATCAATCGTTCTGCCATGTAAAAAAAGAAGACATCCGACGGTGAAGAACAACATTTCCTGTTATAGTGAATTACATTAAATAAATTTGATTAAGATTATCTAAGTCGTCATTGATTAGATTTTGTTTTATTTGTGATTTGTTTTACTGTGCAAGAAACCGATGTTGATGGCTCTAGACCGAGGACAGTCTATGTCACATGAAGGGCTGTTTTCCTTGAGAAAGTGGCGGGTGGGTGACTCAGGCCGTATTCTTTTGAGGTCTCATACCAGTCAGTCACAAATGTATTCATAGTTTATAATGAAATATACAAGCGGCATTAGAGGAGGCTCGCGCATGACTCTCTAGTTAGTAAAAAGAGGTCTTTTTGGCGACTGCCAATAGTATATCAGTTAATATAAAAGTGTCTTGAATATTCGTGTAAGTTTATGCCACCACATACGGCAGCATAAACTTACCAGTTCGTTAACTCGGTTGTCGTTTAAAGTTGGAAGGGACATCGGCTGCTTTACCTCATAACACTTTTTCCAAATCTTTGTTCATCGTGGAAAACTGAAATTAAAATTAAAAAAGCACACGAACGCTTCAATACGCGCACTGTGCGCGTAGAATTTCGACCTTTCAATTGTTTTTCCGTTCCCGAGAAGACGGAGGTATAAATTATATAAATCGCAAGCTCAGCTGCCTAGTCGTCCCCAGAAAACCATAAATGAGGAAAGAAACCACTCACTCGCCGAGCTCCCAATGAGCCCAAGTCACGTTTCACAAACTTCAAGACTTCCACCATAACTTGAAGGCGAAGACATCCAAAAGAAAGCTGTTATACTCCCGTCACCTTTCTTCTTCCTTTGGAAACCGAGACTGGAATCCTTCGCCGTCAATACCGTGTCCCCGTTTCCTGAACTCTCGGGTCTTCGCCAGGAAAGTCAGGAGACAAGACAGAGGCACAGAATCGGGCCGGGCGGTTCATCTTTTTCTCTGGAGCCATAGCGAAGAGTGAACTTAGTAGAAAACAAAGATAGCGGTTCTCGAACCATGCCTCCCATGAGATAAGACCTTAAGACCTGTGGCGGATCAATTATAGCATAGCTTCAGTGAGCAAGAAAATAAGGGCTTATGCAGGGCGAATGAAAATAGAGTTGGTAAATCGACTAATATTGGTCTTCGGACAGAGATTGTGGCTTCGCAAGTCGGTATGCAGTGCAAGAGCTGCCCCGCTTATCGCTGTATACAATGCTCTTATCCCCACGTATTCTTCTTGCCCTTGTATTTTTTCTTTCTGCTGCAAGAGTAAATGTTGGCTGGCTTCATAAGATAGAGGACGATACGAGGGATGCCTACTGTTTTTTTGCGAGTCATATCTGACGACAAAGATAGCGGTGTCCTTTTGGCAGACACTTCACGCCTACAAGCGTGATAGTAAATACACACGATAAATCAGTGAACGCAGTAGGTGAAAAAAGCATTCAAAACGGAACGCCGTTTTTAATATACTGAAGCGAGTACCATCTCGAATAAAATTTACAAAATAAATGTATCATCAAATTTCAAAATCAAAACAAAAGTAAATCTAAGTTCATTTTTTCGCGTGACCTGAGCTCGCAGGCACTCACATTATATATGTAGTAAAACGTATACCCGAAGCAATAAACGAAAATGCAAAAATGTTTGTTCCTCAGGGCACAGGTCTGCCAAACAAAAAAAGCGAGGTCAGTCAACTGCGTCTCAAAAACATGTTGAATTCGTGAAACCGGTGATAGGTCACGGCAAAAGTCTGAGCTTGGCAAATAACACTTGGAACACTCAAATCCCGGTGGACAGCCTCCACTTCCTCCACGTGACGTCATAATACTTGGATGGCACCAAATTCGGAACTCCGCCCGTACAACAATGCCGAGCGTCCTTCAATTCATTGGCTGGATACGAGGTCCATCTAAACGCTCACGCAGCATTTGAGATTCTGCAAGGCAGAAGATCCTCACCAGTGTGGGGAGGAGGAAATAGGCCACGGTGGACAGGGCAGAAGGTCGAAATGGAGGAATCGAGGGAAAAGTGGAAAGCGCGAGACTGGTTGTCGGCCTTCAATCCAGACGGAGCCGACGCTACGATGTAATTGAACTCAATCAGAGAGCGCTGATAGCGCTATGTTATCAGGCCTTTTCTCCTTATGATTGGTTCGGCGATGATATAGAGCACACACAGAATCATGACCAACATGGTGACGGTGCGTTTCTGACGTTGTCTGATTTGACGCATCGGAGCGTCGTCAGCGAAACCGAGCATTGTGCACGGGCTTTCATTATTGCGCAACTTTCAGCGATGGTAGTGCACCGCGGTGTAGAATCGCGCTCCCTGGCTCCTAGATGATCGGATCACAATAAAGGTGCTTGCCAACACCTTACTGACGTGAAAAAATAAACTAAGGCTCTATTACTGCTCGTATATAGCAACACTAGTATTACTCACGCGTCGCAGACCTAGCCTCGGTACTGTTGTTCTACGGCGATCATCCTGATGACAGCCTTAAGCCGCATCGGTGGCTCTGAGGCGAGAGCACTGGCCTACGGATCCCCATGCGGCGGGTTTGAATGCGCGGCCGAGGTGCCCGCAATCTGAAGGAGGCTTGTTGCGGAGAAGGCGCAGTGTAACCGAGCTTTCGGTTGCACGTCAAAAGGTCCCCAGGTGGTCCAGAATTATTCCTCAGTCCTCCGCTGGGGCGTCGTGCCAAGATGCCCACGTCGTTGGTTTGGTACGTAAAATCCCCAAATTTGACTTTTTTCATTATGACACCCATTTTGACAGGCACCAGTGCGCCCCCTATAGGTCATGAAAGTTGCGAATTCTGAGGGACGTTGGTAAGACACCGTGTCACTTCTTGCATGAGCGCTGACAGGAATGGCGAGTTGATGCAGGCGAGGAGAGTAGGACGCGTGAATTACAGCACGCGAGAACTTTACATCTCGAAGAAGCCTCAGTCATATAATTTATACAGCTTTCATTGGAATAAATTGAGTTATAGTCATCAGAAAACGCCGATTAAATGTCGGTCGTAAATTATCTGCGTAAAGTGTTTCATATGCGTGTGTGTTCGGGCTTTTCACTTGTAGCAATAAATAAACGGTTAAATGCCAGAGATGCGAATTTAAGCCCCAGAAGCCGCTTGAGTAATGAATACTTTATTTACAGTGGCGGGTGTTAAATAATCGAGTTAAGAACCTATTCTTCAGAATGCGCAGGCGCTGTTAATCAATAGAATCTATAGCACAGTAAGAAAATGATTTATCCTCCAAAAGAGCCCCCAGATTACGTACAAGTGTAGTCCGGTTTATAATTTAATGTTTCTATGAATATTTAAATGATAAAGTGCCACACTTCATAGACAGTGCCACCACTTCCCACTTCCCTTGCAAAAAAAAAAAACTACACTTCAAATACATTTTAAATGCATTTAACACACGCAGTTTCGTATTTCTTTGCCGGCACTAGAAATGCATTTTAATGTGCTAAAATAAAATTCCGAAACTCCTTGTGACATATAGCAAAAAATATATACCTCTAAGTGCATTAATACCCTCATTAAATGTTTAATTCAATTTTTAATTCTCTACAGATATTCTTCGAATACACTAACAAAATTTCTAGCAATTTCAGTATATCTTGAATTTCATATTTGCAATGTTTAATGTTTACAAAACATCTATTTTAGGTAAAGCTTGGAGTACACTTTATTTGTACGCATTTTAGTATATTTTCCAAGATATGTTCTAAATGCATGTAAAAAAACTGTGGAATGTAACTTTAGCGCTGTTGTTTAATCGTACTATTAGGAATACGTTCTAATTACACTAGGAAATATTTAAAACGTATTCTGTGTTTGCTAAGGGGCTGAGTTCTTACGTGGATTAAGTATGGAGGCTGTGTTCAGATTATTTTTAGTCGGTTTATTTAGGCGCTGAGTTTTAACTCTTCCAGCAATCGGGAGTGATTTTCGAAGCTAAATGGTCTTCAGAAAGTCTTACAACAAATTGTATGGATAAATGGAAGCAGTAGCTTTCATCTAACACCAAGTCGTGTAAACTGTAACGTAAAGGGTTTGAATAACGGCTAGTTGGTTGAAGATTTTTAGGGGGTTAAAAGCGTTAATAAACGACGGACGAGTAGAAGAGACACAGACTACAGAGCGATAATCAAAACTGGTTTAGTCTTGGTAAACACACACCCAGCGAAAGTGATTACACGCGATATCCAATTCACTTCCAATCGTCAGTCATCTCATTTTCTGCGTTTGTACTGCAACGCTCATGGGGAACGGTAGTGAGGTGTTTTTTTTGTTTTTTTGTTTTGCGCAGCGCTCAATAAACCATCATTTGCAGGTAAGCGCTTTTCTGTAAAGCACGTTTTTTGTTGTCCCGCTTTTTGCGTGTTTTATATTTAGGCTTGAGTGATTGATCGATTAACCTTTCGATTAATCAATTAATCTTCTTTCATCGCGATCATTTTTTAACCGTTTAATCGGTTGAATTGTGACGAACCAAAACAAAAGGATAAAAAGAGCATTTTCCTCATATGGCAAACTTGGATTCGAAAAAGACACAAAATTTAACCGAGCACTGGGGTAGTCAAGCGATTTCGGTCATGGATTTTATGTATCAAAATTTACCAAGTTGGTTAACAGTGTTGTTCTAGTTCCTCCCAAAGTCGAATGCCGAGCCGCGCGTCGCGTCATTCAGTAGCGGCGCTCCGACAGAAAAACCTGGCAGGTTAGCTGACAATCGACAAACGAGGTCAATTTCCGAGATTTCGCCGACTGAGTTTCCCTTCAGACAGCCGAGAACACAAAGAGGGAGGATGACGTCTACATGCGGTTAGCGGGGCGTCGGCAGCCGCAGGGCCCGGCCTGGCCTTTCCTCGACTTAGGCCAAACGCCGAGCATACCCTGAAGAAAATCGCACGGCACCCTCGTAAAAGAGCAGAGTCCACAATAGTCGAAACTGCGCGCAGCAACGGCGGAGGATTAGTCCAAGTAGATCAAAAGCACGAAATATGTTGTTGTTTTCGCTCTATATTACTCGGAACGCCGTGTAAACAATTATTCCCGCCTTTTGCATTCCTTAACGAGTGTCCGAGTTGGTTGAAGCAGGACACGCGAGCAACGCTACATTTTAACTGATAGGTTCCTTGAGAGGGAAGGTGCGTGGCGTATACTTCGCCACTTTTACTTGCGTCAGTATTAGACACTTCATAGGCTGCAGGTGTACACCATCATGAAGGGTAGACTTTAGATGAAATGTTAATGTAATGTGCGCTGCAGGGTCTGCGTTTGCAACCTACACCAATGCGAGAATATTATATCTCACACGGTCACTTCAACGCCAAGCGAGTGTCTGTTTAGCACAGCAGTGACTATTGTGAACAAGCAAATGAACTCATTTCTGCCGGAGGCTATCAACCAATTTCTCTGCAATCCACAAGTGGAAAAATAAGCCGGCAGGCCTCATTGGACTGTTGTAAAAAACATCACAAGTTGAAATTGAAAATATATAGATTGCGTCATTTACCGCACAGTAAGAACCAGTGTTGTGGAGCTGCCACTCCGGAGTTGGAATGATCTCCGGAATCATTCCGAATTTTCGCGACCCCGGAACGGAATGGGAATGGAATGAACCCTATTCTTCTATTTTTTTTTTTTTTTAGTGTTTACGGTTAGCGAAATTGATCCAGTCAGCGAGTTAGTTGCTCAGAAATAAAATGAGCTGGCGGGAAACAGCTAACTCCGCGTGGAGCTCTAACAGACTTATACACAAAACGATGCAGAGGGGGAGAGAAGGGGGGGAGGGGGTGGCGGTGGCGATTTCGCACGGGTGACGGCTCTGGCGTTACACGAGAGCGAGCGAAACAAGAAACCAAGCACCAAGCAAAGAAACGAAGGCATGGAGAAACACGCGCGCACAGACTGACATCTGGGAGCGGGGGCGACTCATAACCCGCAGAGCTCTGATAACTCCGTTTACTCAAGCACTACCGAAAGATGATCAGTTATTGTTTCCTTATAGTTGGAGGAGCGTTGTTTAGCAGGCGGCCAACCCTGCTGCCTTCCACGTTCATTCGCGCGCGCTCCTTTGGAAGTGCGAAACCTGCTCTGTTTCGCATTAAAACAAAGCGAGATTCACTTCTCTCTTCTCCTCTTGCGCTTTGCTCCGACGCTCGTTTTTTCATACTGCATTTTTACGTTTAACTCCGCCTATTACTTGGTCTTTGTTCCGGATGCTTGTTTTCTGTGTTGTATGTTTTACATTCAAGAGGGTTAGGGTTACAAGCAAGCTAGCGAATTCCCGCTCATTCCTTTGACTTTAGACCCTGCCTACTGTGTTTCACCTTGTGATGGACCGCTGCGTACGCTACCAGTCAGCCCAGGCAATCCAGCACCGTGAGGGGGACTATACGCACGGCGCGTTGCTGCGCCCAAGGGTCACGCGACACTCAGAAGGCACTGGATTGGTTTCGATGGCTCTCGTGCTGTCTGTTGCGGTCCATCATAAGGTTAATTAGACTGTCGTCACCGCTCTTGTCGCGTGACCGAACTGACTAGACCTCCAGAAACACAGTTTCGTGGCATGGTCTATACAGTCTCTCGTGCTGCGCCGCAATTTTTCAGATGATGTGTTCTTGCCACTGTGCACGGAGTCGCTTCCAGAATCCAGCAGCGTACTAGCCGTATTGGTGTGCAGGTATTTGAAAAATACAGTAATATAGCTTATTTCTGCGCCACGCACAAACTGGATATCTTTATTGTCTTATCAAACAAACAAGCTGGCCGCATATGTCCTAAAACACAAATGCAAAAAAGTTTGCCCCAAAAAATAATGGATTTAAGTTTTGCTCTTTGTTGCGAGCCACGTGGTCGGAAGACTGATGTTTTAAACAAGCATCGAAATATCATGGGGCTTTCTCGATGTTTGCAGTACAATGTAAACAATCACTTTGTGCCACCAGCGCTACGCTTAGTAAAATCAGTGCTTTGTTGAGGCATTTTGCTTTTTTTTGCAATTGTCTATGCGTTTGATAATGTCAGCTTTATGGTGCTTATTCCGGCAACACAATGTAGCTGTCAAGTGCCAATTTTTACGTTTAGGAATTAGAGGAATGGAATGGAACGATTCAGTCATTCCAGGAGTGGAATGGGCCCAGTGTCCCCATTCCTAGGAGTTGAAAGGAATTGATTTATTGCAAACTCTAACTTCCCGGAATGGAAAGGGAATGGAATGGGGGTGCCCATTCCGCAACACTGGTAAGAACAACCTGAAAGGGCAAGAAGTGTAAATTTGTCCTCGTTAATATATTATGCACAAAAACAGCAAAACCATTTTTTATTAATTAATTGATTAAAGGGTGTCGATTGATAGGGTTAAATGAGTAACCGACGCCCAGCCCCCCTCCCCCTTTTTATATACAACATCAATAAACAACTAGCGCAAAGGTCCTCCCTTCTTTAAACTCTGCCATTTTTGACTGAAAGACGTTCGCGGCCTCGGAACAAAAGCAAATTATCTCGAAGCCATTAAGCTTTCATTATGAAAAAGTCACAGTATCAGAAATAGATTTTTATGAGGATATTGCCATTGGTAAATATTTAAATCGTTTTTTTAGTCTTTTTCGTAGATAATGTAATTATATTACCCGTGTATGGCCGGAAAAGGGGGAGTGGGTAGTTCTCATTTCGTGCAGACAATCATTTAACGCCCATCGACGAGGGCATTTGGAGACCTATCAAGCTTCGATCTTGGTCGAGGTACGTTCTGGTAATGGTTTGACGTTTCCTATTGAGTCATATTATTTTTATTTTTGTTCAGAAGCAGCTTTTCGCTAGCCACTTCTATTTTCTCGAAAACGAAATAGATTTTTTCCAGATACTGCGTAGAGATTAACGTGGATATTAACATACCTATGCCGTGTCTCCGGTATCATTCACAATTAATGCCAATACACTGGCCGAAACGCGTCTTCTTTCTTTCACTTTATGCATTTACTAATTATAAAATATGTTCGCAAATTTTTAAGAAATATTCTTCACATCCTGTGGTAGAAAATTACCAATTTGCGAATAACGGATGTAGACGACACTCTTTCCCGTGCTAAGGCCACATTACCCCACTCTCCCTCCTCTTGGTTTTCTTGTTTTTAAGATACGTGTCCTCATGCAATACCTTAGAATGTGCAGAGAATGATGTAGAATATTTTGAGTTTGTGCAGAAATCTCGAGAAAACGGTTGGACCGTCATACTAGAGATTCCAATGAAAGAGTAAAAACGCAGGAAAGCTGGTGAATGACTTTCATACTTCAACGCAACAAAAATAAACTATGAAAAAGGCATGCATCTGTGTACGCCCGTTACTATCTTTTTGCCTTCTCTCGGAGTGAAGTACGGACGTTTCTAATGATAATTAATTTGTAGATGGTCTCACATCGGTGACTACTAACCCAAAGACTTTGTTTGTCCCCAATTACTTATATCGTTCCTAAAGTATACTAAATGGCTTTCTCGAAATTTACAATATTAATTCCGCTCCAAATTGCAAAAACACCTAATGCATAAAACATTAAGTGTATGGCATAAAAAATAACGGACATGTCATGATGTACCCAAAAGCTTATAATCATTTGTAATATTACTATAACCACAACCAAGTGAGCCTGCCTTAATTAAGGACCTGAATGATCTGGTGTCTCACGTAAAGCATACAACAAAGAAGCACAAAATATAACACTGCGAGATCGGTCCAGAACACTTTCTCCACAAATATGTTTGCGAAAATTATTTGCAACATTTTACTTCATGATTTTCCAATCTAAATATCTGTTCGCCAGTGTCTTGTAGGCTTACCTGTGATGAATATTTACGATTTACTGGCATTACTGTTCACGATGTCCATTGTTTTATTAGGAAACCGATTTGCGAACTATATGCAGAGTAAGACGATTGTTCTAATATGAATGTGAAAGGATGGTCGGGAAATATTCGCTCCGGTTCTCAAAAATGTGTCGAACTATTTATTGAGGTCCTTCCAAAGCAATGCATATGTTTAACACATAAATATTTTACGTAATTATTTTTATGCGAAACTCGTTACGCGTTCCGCACAAAAACCCCGTAAAGTGTAACATACTTTACAGTTGTAGATTTTATCTGAGATGATGAGTGAGTCTTCTTTACCTACCATTCGCCTACACCGATCTGCCAGTATCCAGACCTCAAAACTATAGATGAAATCAAAGACAAGAAAAAATTCGATCAAAGATGTCGACTAGATGAGAAGAGTGGATAGACGCCCACCTTGGTGATCTTGGTTATTTGTGTTCAGCTTATTGAGAAACGTACAGTTCGGTCTTTCTTCATGGCAAGCACATCCGGGGGAGTCGATTTATTGTACAAAGTTTTAGTTATGTAGTGCTAACTTTGTTGGAATGGATAGCTTCTCGCTCCTTTAAAAAAGAGTACTGCGATTGACGAAATCGGTTTGCTAAGCACAGTCTTTTGTTTGGCGATTGGCTCCGGGAAGCCCCGGATGAAGTGGCGAAGTTATTGCCAAGTATCTCTAGCAGCGCGTTCATGTGCATTCTCTAGTGAAGCAAAGTTCGTGTGCACCTCGATTTTCAGTGGTGCATCTCAGTCTTCTTAGGTCAACAATATCATCTGTTGGGCTAGTTGGTTACACATGATCAGATTAAATTAGCGCAAACGACAAGAGAAGAGAAAGGTGGGACAGGATAGAGCGCTACTCACAACTGACGTTTTAATAGAAAAAGTCAATAAGTGGAAGTGAAGCATTATTAAACAATAAAAGGAAGAGGAAACCCATAAAAAAATATACGACCGCGCCCTAGGTTGTCTTGATAAAAGAAGAAGAAAACATCAAAATCAGTGACTACATTTGGTTGCTGTACTAAAGGAAGAAGAAATAAGAAAAAGAGAAAAAAATCTCATAAAATAAGCCTGAACATTCAGATGTTGAACACTTCGTCGAACCTAATGTGAGACACGAGATAAAAAATTCTATCTTAATGTACACTACACACTTCTTGCGGCGTATGGATCATCACTGGTGGAGTTCAAGATACTGTAGTTCTTTTGGTGAAAGGGGTCACCGAAGGGGCGCTGATGGCAGGTGTTCCCGCGCGCGATGATGGTTTGCGCCTCGAAAAGTTCTCTAGATGTTTTGTCGCCGTAACGTCTCAGCACTTTGGTGTTGTTCAACAAAGACGAGCAGTGACAGTCTCGTACATGCACGGCGAGGTATCCTGCTGGTAACGACTTTAGTGCAAGAGCATGTTCTCTAAGACGTTCATTAACGCATCGCCCTGTCTGCCCCACATAAACTTTACCGCATGTAAACGGTATCTCATAGATTACACCACAGCTACAGTCCACGTATTTGTGTCGATGTTTTACTCCACATTGTTGTAGTATCTGCGTGTTGTTGATCTTCGGACAGAGCTTCTTCATCTTATCCGGTGCAGATAACACGACTTCAACATGGAGCTTGGAGGCCACCTTCTTAGGTCAGAAGGGCCCCTAGGCTTCGGCTAGCATGGCAGACTGGGTTAATTCGCTAAAGTCCTTGATGTAAGCTATGGTCATTTTGTTCTTCAGACCTTGGGGCTCGTTCCAAAACTTTCTCACGTGGAACTTGATTCGGCTATCTGGAATTCTTTAACATCAATTGCTCTTTCTGACAGCTGGTATATACTGAATTTTACCAGCAGTTAGCGCAAGTAGCCTCGTTCATAGCGGTGAGTATATTACGTATTACTGGGTTTTGGTGGCAGGTTCAGGTGACCGGAAAGTACTCGTAGCGCAGATCATGAAAGATTCCGGTTCTCTTTTGATGGAATCGGCTTCCGGAGTGTCAGCTAGTTTTAATGAAGTTCAATAAGAACGCTGTGCTTGCCTAAATGTTCATGCCCAGCATAATGACCCTTGAGCACTTCGGCAGCGCAATTAATTCCCAGGCTTTCATATAAATATCGATGCCGCCAATGCACCTCCCAATGAGTGTTTTAGGGAGCCCCCGGCGGGTCTTCATAGTAGAGCGTCCCATCGCGTTGTAATTTTTCAGAGCCGACGAAAGGTCATTGCACTCAAGAGCGAATAATCCGCTGTGATGTAAATGTAGACTGTCGCGCCCTGGCCGTCGATAGTGGTGTTGATGTTATTTGACGCCAAACTAAAAACATCATTCCTGTGGTTGCCATTTTTTGATGCTTTTGATGGAGCACAGCGCAGTTCTTGGAGACGTTTTTTCCCTTTGGTCTTCCGCCATGCAACCTTTAGGCGTAGCCGCATTTAATTTCCCCGGTTGGTCAGTGTAGGCAAGCTGTCATAGCCGGCGGAACTGTGAGCAAGGACGTCAAGCAGATTTGAGGAGGAACCACGTGGAACGCTATGCACTGAAAATAAATCCCTTTGGAGGTACTTCTGCATGCCCCATAGCCATTCTAAAATGCGCGTTTGAAGGTTCCTTGGCGCATTTTTTCGCAGTTCCATCTACCAACATGAACACATCCAGTGGTGTGGTCGGCTTTCCCGGAGAGCTGGCGCAGCGATGGTCGTTTACTCATTTGCCATAAACCGGGTGCTTCTACGAGGGGTTCAGACATTTATAAAAATAGGGTGGTTCAGAAAAAGAAACTTTTCGTAAAAATGTCGCTGCGATGCCGGTCGTCAAGAATTGCAAGTAACGTCACTTATTAGTTAAATAATTAACTGAAATTTACCAATTAACTTTATATATAGTGAAATAAACATATAGTTACAATAAGAAACATGGTAAGCATAATCGAAAACAACTGAATCAACACATTTTAGAACTATATAGGACAGAGGCAGCATTTTACGGCGTTCCTCAATTGTGTTAAATTTGAACGCGTTTCTTGGTTCCGGTTTCTTATCAGAGTGCATCTTCGGGCCAGCGGTTCTGCTTTCCGACGGCTGAAGCGCGAACCTAACACCTTGTTTCCCACGTAGGATGAAGGGAAGTATGGCGTACTCTGCATTGCGCATCTTGGCCACCGGGAAACAGGACCGCTGGCGCAAAGATGCGCTCCGTTGGCGAACCAAGAGCTAAAAACGCCTCCAAACTTAGTTTCCTTTTTTTTTGCGCCGTAAAACGTTGCTTTTGCTTTAAATAAACTAAAACATTAGTAGACTTACTGGTTTAGGTTATGCTTAACATTTTTCGCGCTAGAACTACGGTATTTTATTTAAGAAGACAATTAGCAAATCTCATTTCATTACTTCGCTAATATGTTGTTTGTTTTTGCAAAACTTGACGATTGTTGTGGTTGGCAGTTTTCTCCCGGAAAGGGTTTCGTTTTTTTTTTCAACCAACCTATCTTTAGAATTTTTATTTATATCCCTCGCTTAAAGAGCCCATATATGGCTTTCTTGGAGCAAGTTCTGTGTCGCAGACGTACTGCTACGTACTTCCAGACGTCAGAAAATTTGAGACAATAAAGGCCACGTCATAGTAGATTTCGGACACAACCGGGTAGCTGATGGTTGCCTCCGAGGTATCGTCACGTAGTTCAAGTTTTAACGGGATGCTATGGCGTGACGGAAACTTCAAGGATGAGCGCGCGTTGACCTCCTCTCGTTGAACTTCACAGATGGGGAGAGCTGCCAGGTGATCAGTAGCAGGCAGCAACCCTCTGGAGATCCTCCTGTATGACGTACCGCGTGGTCTCACAAATGCCAAGGCGGTCTGAGAGTATGGAGTCGAAGATTTTTCTAAATGGCGGAAAGCCATCGACGCCGGGTACTTGCTGGTTGTGAAATGGCTTGGGCCAACAGGGAACTTTCGATGAATGTTGATGACATCTATACCAAAACCATTGAACTGGTATAGAAGATTTGCGGACGAGGCCGTCTATGAAGGCTTTTACGTCTTAACTATGAACTTTTATACTGCCTGTTTTCTTTATTGCCTCGAGTGTCGACGCAGGCGCAAGGCGACAGTATCATTGGATCGTTGATGTCCGTTTATAAAATGCTTTAGGCCCACTTCTCGTCATTATTAAACCCTCTAAGTGATCTTCTAGAATATACTTGACATTAATTTGAAATCTTTAGGCTGCATTTTCACTCTGCAGCATACTAGCGACACAAAGTCCCCCGGTCATTACAAAGTCGTCGCTATCGCGTATCTCGTTGAAAGCACTGTGAGTGTTTTCCGTTCGTCTATTTTAGAGCTTTATTCATTTTTTGTTAACACAAGTTAACGTTATTGAAAAGCCTATAAACGACATGCTACACCAAAACATAATCAAATACTCTCAGAAAAAAAGGAGCATATTGTTACAGCCCTTGTCCCATATACGACTCCCCAAAACTTCCGTTCGAAGTACAGCGCATTGACGTCGAACAGACGGCCTCACCTCTTACGAGGGGCTTGATAACGGTGAGATACACATAAATAAACCGCTAAAATATGTATCAAAAACTACGAAAAGAAGTTTTGCAGTAGGACCAAGAATACCCCGATTACTTTTTTGCTGCTCGTGAAAGTTGGTATCGTCGGTTCGACGTCAGCGCGCTGTACGTCGAACTGAAGTTCTAGGGGTGTCGTGTATGGAACAAGGGGTCTAAGAATATACTTTTTTTTCTGAGAGTGAAGAGACATCTTTTCTTATGTCTTCACTGGTCTGATAGTTAAAAAACTTTGTAGCTGGATATTTCGTGATTACTACAAACGTTTACACAACATCGCAAAAAAAAAAAACATTTTTATCCTTTTCCGCGTATAAATGATGCTCTTGGTAGATTGCATGACTTCAGGTGCTTTTAATCAATCAAAACGTGGTCAAGATACTGGAAAATAAAAGTGGAGGAGAAATATGAAGAAAAAAAAAGGAGCTTCTGTAATATATGTTTGCCGCATTTCACGTAATGCCCTTCGGGCTTTGCAATGCACGCGGAGTATTCGAAATAATGATGGATTCGTTATTGCGGGGCTTCGGGCGGAAAACATGTTTAAGTTACGTAAATGACGTGATAGTGTACACAGCCTCCTTTCGATGAGCATTGATCTTGAATTTGCACAGTTCTTATGTGATTAGAAAAGTGCGTCCCCGCAGTTAAATTTCACGAAATGCGGTTAACCTCTCAAACGCTCAAAAATCTTAGTACTTTCGTGGATGCTCACGGAATAACGCCCGACCCCGATAAACTAGCTATCGTCTCCCATTTTTGCCGTCCGGACCAAGAACACAACATTGTGTTCCTTTCTTGGTCTATGCTCGTATTTCCGTCGCTTTATCTGTGGATTTGCCAACATCTGTGCTCCGGTCAACTGTCTTATTAAAATGGAGAAATCGTTTGTATCCTCTGAAAGTCAAGAGAAGTCATTTGTATTCTTGCGATCCGGTTTAATAACTAGACCTAGGCTCTAATCAGGAAAATTGGCGAAATCGTCGGCGAAGAATCGGCTCGCCCCGCGCCTGGCCTTAGCATCGGCCAATCACGGCGGTCGCCGACTTTTTCGCCTAGTGTCCCGATTATAGCCCCTTTACTAGCGCATTTTGATCCAGCAGCTCATACCACGATACATTCAGACGCGAGGTATCTCAGCCTAGAGCTTCTTTAATCCATATACTCGACGGTCGAGAACATGTATTCGCGTTTGCTAGCCTTCATTGTCCAAAGCCGAACGAAACTGTGCCATTTTAGAAAGCAGTATCTATCTGCAATTTTGGCAATTACAAAGTTTCAGCCTTACATATTTGTACCTCCATTTAGAGTCAATACCGACTATCATGCCTTTCGTGCCTTGGTTAATTTCAAGGATTCCAGCCGACGACTATGTTGATGGGTGCGTAAGATACAATAATATGACATTTCGATCTGCTACTATACCGGCAGAATGCACAAAGCCCCCGACTGTCTGTTCAGATGTCCAGTTGATTCCTTCCCTCGAAAACGACCGGGCTCTCACTGCAGCCGTGTCGCTTATGGCCAGCCTCGATTTCAGCGCCGAAAAATTCAAAGACCCTAAATCACAGTATATCATTAGCTAGTGTTTAAAAATATTCAATAAATGCGAAGAAAAAAAGAGAAATAGAATTGTATGTATTCAGAAGTAACATCTTATATAGTCGAAATTATCAGCTACACGGAGCTGACCTCTTCTTCGTTGTCACAAGTCAACTTCGGAAGCATGTTCTCTTGGTCTTGCATGACGACCCTACCGCTGGCCACATGAGCAGTTTCAAAATATAGACCTTTTTCTCAAGGGTGCCGCCATCTTGAATTGTCGTCACTTCCAGTATGGGCGAAAACATTGTTTTGCCGTCGCCACGCCAATAGAATGCATTTAGGAGATAAGCGTAACCGTCACCCATTCTCGTTTTGTCTCCCTCTATTTTTTTTACTATTTGCAGGTTGAAACGTTTTAATATTTTTTCGTCGCCCATACCGGATATGCCTACTGGGTGGTTGGGGGCGAGAGTAAGCTAGAAAAGCGTCCATATATTCGTGCACACAACTTGTTCTACAGGAAAAACGGTTAAAGTAAAAAAATGGTTAAAGGCAAAAAAGGCACGAATAATGGTTTTCTGAACTACGGCCACCGCGCATACTACATATATTGTTACTTGCCGTGGCTGTCACATTTTTTAAAATACATAGAAAAAAGCGTGTTCTTTTTAAGGTGAATGTTTTTGGTAACAAGACACAGATTAGTTTGTTATTAAAAACGAACTTATTTTATAAATCTTTAATTTCAATTAATACGGAAATAATTCACGACACCTCTTTATTGGTACTTCGCTTCGCAAATTTCTCTTTGAACTGAAATCATCCAGCGGTACATCCGAAGGAACTGTTACGAGTTATTGTTTCAAAAATCAAACAACTTATTTCTGTGTAGAAAACACAAATCAAATGTCGGGGAATCCGGAAATGCAAGTACAACCAGGATATAATTTCATGTATAGTCATAATTATTTTTATTACAAAAAATGAAAAATATTTTTATTAGAATTGAATTGCGCCTAATTTAATATTTTTTCAATAAAGACTTATCACGATAAAAAATTAAACTGCTAATATAAAATGATTACATTTGTGGCATTATTTTTGTTTCCTATCTGATTGTATCAGATTTCAATGCCCTGCCTACAATTCACATGCCGAAACAATACAAGTGGCATTAAGACCCAACCCTGCTCGGCAAATGATTTTATTATAGCTATTTTTGTCATTCAGTTTTCGATCTCTCTGGACTCGCCTCTGCATCACAAAACGTACCAACCAGAAAACACAAAAGAAACTTGGGTTTTCTTAGACAAAAAAGAATGGAACTGGGACTAACATGAATGGGTGCGTGTCAAATAAACACGTCTCGGTTTTCGGCCTCTTCTGCGGATGTCCGAAAAAGGCGGTCGAAATCATGCTGGACATCCCTATAAAACGATTTTTGACTTTATATTGAAAACGTGTTGACTTCTTGTTGACTCTCATTTCTTTCTTTGATTTGGTCTTTCCGTTGACATGGTCAACAGGAGGTTTGTTGACTTTGTATTGAAACCTTTCTGGTGATTTTCTTCAGCCTGAGTCAAAAGAAAAACTGTTGACTTTCTATTAACTGTAGGTTGATTTATTTTTTGCTGACTTCCTGTTGACTTTTTATCAGAATGACTGCAGACGTTTTTGTCTACTCGTGTTGAAAATGTTCAGTTGACTCTCTCTAATCAGTTTCAATAGAAAAGCGACAAAATTTCTGTTGACTTTTTTGAACATCGTACACCTCGACTAGATGTCAAAAGTCAGTAAGCTTCTATATAGTCTCTGACAAGGTGAGAAACGGTAGGGAGCAGCTTCAGTTGTGCCGCCTCCAGCGTGAGCTTCCACTACGCTTGACAACGCTTCGGCGTTCGTGCACCTCGAGTGCGCGCGTGCGGTCAAAGCACGACGGAAGGCATGGGTCGCATGCTGGATGCCAGGCTTTCGGAAGACACGCCCTGCCGTTTCTCCAGTCGTACGTTGCTAAGCGACTTTAATAGCCATATTAAATAGTCAACTAGTAAAGGAAAGCGAAAAGCTACTTAAAGTGTTCTGCGAGTCAAGCCATGTGCAGTGGTCTTCAAACATTTATTGTCCTGCGAAAAATCCCAGCAACGCAAATAGTCCACACAACTGACGGCTGGTTCGCTTTCAATATCTGTCTCCACCTCATTAAATCTTAGGTGCAAGTATTTATCAATATCATTGGACTTTTCCCGCAATTTATTTGGCAACTGTTAATTTATCATTGCGATCGCTCATCTCTGGCGGTGAGTCTATCAGAGTGCCTTCGCCCGAAGGAACAGCGACAGAATTCGGCACGTTTTATCTTTCACACTTCACTCTACTTCATCTCGCACTTCGGCAACTAATCAGTGATCGTGGTCGTGTTTTTCCTCTTCGCTGGTTCTCAAAGATGTTTTAAATATTTGTGCCTTTTTTCACACACCTTCGACCACGTACCACCCTTAAACAATCGAACTGGTAGAAAGATTTATTCGCACCATTGCTCACACGTCTTTATATGAAGAGGAAGGTTGACACCGCTGGGACGCGATACTTCCGTTTGCCTTATGCACGTACAATCCTGCAGTTCAACACAACACATGGCTACTTACCCTTTTTCTGCTATATAACCGTCCACCTACATCAACCTTAAGCGCTGTTTGTCTGCCTGCACAACGACGTCTAGCTTTCGTCCAGTATCGTCGAAATGGCGTGTTGGGCTCAAAGAAGCGCGCCAGCTTACACTACAGCGTACTCGTGCGTCGTAACAACAATAACTCCCTACGCCGCAACGCCACTTATTGCACTGTCGCCTATTCGGCAGGTGATTCAATTTTGATTTGAGTCTCAGCTATAGAGCAAGGCCAAGCAACCGGTGTGCTTAATAGCTTCGTGGGCCTTTTCAGAATCTTCTCACAAATCCTCGACGTCTCGTACAGTACCCAACTTCTGTAGCCCTGTTTTACCGCTGTCCAAAGTCAACAGGCATTGTCCACGTTACTCTGCATCAAGCCACATGCCCACGCCGTCACACCATAGCCCGCATCATGCATATTCTCCAGCAGCCATGCTCTTCGGTCAAGACGACCTACATTTTCCCGCTGGCTACTGCCACGAGGAAGAGGAAGAAGGGCCGTCCTACGGGCCGTTAGCATCCTAGCGGTCACGAGACCGGCGGAGTGCCGTTCAAATTAAACTGCGTCCATTGATCAGACGTTACGGCTCTGACTCCAGACATTGTTACAGCAGGGATATTAACTGGTGAGTAGCTCAAATAGTGTCAAAAGTACCATTCATGTCTTATATGCAACAAAACTAAAAAAAGTTGCATCATCAATTAGTGGGGAAAATATAAAAAATCGTTAGAAGCTACATGCGTTCAGTACGCATGTTCTTGTTTCAGAAATGATGGCACCCAATATGATGTTCTTAATATGCTGCATCTTCAGTTTGGCTTACCTGGTCTCACTACCTTCGCTTTTGGTTTTTTAATTGTGTAGTTCTTAATATTAGGGCGTACGAGGGTGGGCCCTATTTGGTATGCTTGCAGAAGTGAAACTCTGGAGGGATAACGAGTTGGACTTCAAATTTTTATCTCGACTCTTATAACCACCAACAGAAAACACATTCCAGGGATTATAGACTGGGCTGTTCAAATAAGAATAGACTGTGTAGGGGCCATAGTATTGGAAGTTATAAAGGTGCCACTTAAAACAAAGCAATTGTCAACATTCCTTGCTGAGGGTTTACAGCAGTCTGCCGCTCAAGCGGCGATAGTGTCTGGTTATGAAAGATTACACTAAAGTAAACAAACGTATTTCATATTTGGCATTTTAGTATATGAGACAATAGGGTGGAACCGCCTTCGAACCCGATCTTAGAATCAGATTGAAACCGATATTTTTCATTAAACCGGAACAAAACCGAAACCGCATCAGAATATTTCAACCTTGAACCCAATACAAAGGAAAACCGTAGTCCGAAGGGTAATGGATACCGGTTCACGTTAAAACGGTACGATATGATAAAATTGAGCTGAGATTTTTTTCCCCCAGGTTGCGGACTGTCGCAGTGTTGCTATAATAAAAGGCAGCAACCTAAAAAAACACAAATAATAATAAACACGAGTTTCGGTATACAAGCAGCTTGACTTGTCGGCGAGAGCTGGAGAGGGGAGGCGAACGTCTACTTCAGCATGGACTCAGCAAATAGCCAAAATACTTATCAGCTTGCTTTTTTGTTTTGTTTTTTTTGGTAGCTGCCGCAGGAGAGCAAAGAAGACGGGAGGTATCACGGCGAATTCCACTGGTCGTTTTTGAGCGCTGCCCGGGACCGACGTTTCTGAGCTCGCTCATTCCGCACTCGACGGTCGTGGGGGATCGTAGAGGAACGTGTTCCACTCGCCGTTTTGGATCGTCCTCCACTCCATATCTCGATCCGGATCCGAAAAAAGCCGCTCCATAGGCGCTCTCGGCGGGATCTTCAACCGGAAGCCAGCCTGGCCGTGGCGGCCTCGGCGCGCAAGGGACTTCCTTTCTCGTCTGTCATCTCGCCTCGTTAAGAGGTTTGCAGCGCCCGTTTAATCCGCGCCTGCTGCTGCTGCTCTATGAGAGCTCGTCGTCCAAGTTGCACGAGCGTCCCCTCCAGTAGCAGCTGCTCAGAATGCTGTTAGCGGCAACTTCAGGAGGACTGTTGTATGCATCCCGTGCAAAAAACTGTGATGCTGTTCTGTTAAAAAGGCTGCTGTGCGTCAATCGGAGGAAATAAAGTGTCAATACGTTTTTCATCTGGCCTCTAGTTTTTCCGGTGGCTTTCTTTTTTGAATATTGAGCCTCTTTGCAGTAAAAAAGTCAACATACTTTCTATTGTCTCCCAGATGCAGTTTTCTGCGGCGTCTCAAATGGAAAAGCTACCGCTTTTCAATTAAAAAATAATATCCGTTTAATAAAAGTTTCACTACAGATGACCTATTCATTCAGCAAAGTTTTTGGAAGCTTACTACCGACACTGCCTGCATACCAAATTGGCTCTGCAAAATAGGAGTAAAAAATACAAGTCAATTTTTTTTCGTTAGTGAACGTGGTGTTTGTTGGTATTTGAAAAGTACATACATCCCACAACTACATGTTAGAAACGAACAAAAACTGAACCACGAAGGTAATCATTTCATGGCCGGCGACGCATCAGCACTTATCAGCCGGTTCCAAGCATTCCATCTTCTCCTGTGAGTCTGTCAAAAGGACATGATAGCTCGTTTTTGAAGTTCGGGGATGATTTTCGCACCAACAAGCATTGGCACAACTATTAATAACAATTCGGTCCAAGTCGCCAGACAACGCCCACAAAAACGGCTCTTCCGGGTCGGCTGTTATCTCTTCTCTGCTTAGCAACACTCAGGGCGGAAGCGAGTCGAGGCGTTTTCTCCACTTTGAAGTGGCGATTTCGCTTTCCCCTTACTAGCTGGACTCATTTGACATGGCTGTTAAAGCCGCTTAGTCACGTACAACGTGAGAACGGCAGGGCGTGTCTTTCCGAAACGCCTGGCATCCAGCACGCGAGCCCATGATTTCCGTCGTGTTTTGACCGCACTGCTGCCGCCTCCCGAGGTGCACGAACGCCGAAGCGTTGTCAAGGAACGTAGGCTCACGCTGGAGGCGGCTTCGACTGAAGCTGCCCTACCGGTTTCTCACCTTGCCAGAGGTCATATAGAAGCTACCGGACTTTTGACATCTGGTCGAGGTGCACAATGTTCAGAAAAGTCATCAGCAATTTTGTCGCTTTTCCATTGAAACTGGTTAGAGAGAGTCAACTGAACATTTTCCTTTTTGAGC
>JAZHYW010006957.1:0-68381 GCA_037355805.1 Ixodes ricinus
TTTCGATGAAACAGTACATGAAAAGCTAGAGTGACATATATGACTTAACATCTATTTCTTTTTACCTCAGTCGCACATATTTTGCCTGAATCTAAAGGTTATCAGTCTGGTGGGTCGTCTAAAGTGCGCGTGATTAGTAAACCTTTGCGTTGCAATATTAAAAGTCAAGTCCTACTGTGCTCTTGTCCTGAGAAATTAGTTTGTGAATACAATCATGAAATGGGCACGTTCTCGCCATATATATTCTGAAATCTAGATTATAAAGTACGTTTCACAATATATATGATGACGATGCAACTGAGCTTAAAGCAATACTATTTTCAAAATGTCAGGAGAGTTTTAGGACGAACCCTTTCAGTCTACCTTTTATAGAAACTCTGAGCGGCAAGCACAATGCTTGCTTTCCTGACCAATATTGTTTAAACTCAGCGCCGTGATGCAGCCGAATAATAATGCAGAAAAGAGTGACCTTCGTATTCAGTTCGGATATGACCTAAAATAGAGCGCATTGAAGTGCACCTTTTCGACATAGCTTGGCGTTTGATGTTTGTTCTTGACAAGATGCCGGTCAATTTAATTTGCAAATAAGCATCACCCTTGCTAATTGGTGATTTGTTGTTAAATACAAAGAAGTGGTATTTCATAGTCTACTCGACATTACAGCTACTTAACTGGTCACTTTCTGGTGGTCTGTGTGCGCAATCGTCATAGTTCTGCCACGCGCCACTGTGTATGTACAGTCGGCACGGAATGAAACGCGAACAGTGGGTGCATGGTTTTCGCTAGATGCTGCACCACCTGGACCAGATGGGAGCTGCAAGAAGATGGCTCCTCCTTCGATGTGTTACACTCTTGCTCAGTGCATCCAAACCTTCGGTGTTGCGTCTCTAGGTGACTCAGTGTGGGTCGAAAACCATGCGCTCCTTGTTCGCGTTTCATTCCGTGCCGACTGTACTTTGTTTTCATCCAGCCCACAGACACGTGAAATTGTTGTTCATCAAATAAAAGAAACAACAAACTTCTATATGTTTGAGAAGTTGAATATGCGTCAGGAACGCGTTATTTAAACCAGCTTCAAGATGAAAGAAGAATGTATAAGTTTCTCTCAAATCACTTATACACATGCTCTCGAGGATAAAAGCGCCGGAAGAAATTTGCAGAGCATATTTCAGATAATTTGTAGGTGCATTAACTTATGATATATATATATCTTTATGGTGATAGGCCGTTTATTTATGTTGTCAAGCCTTCAGGTAGTAAGAAAATATTTGTTATTGTCATCAATAAATTTTACTGTATGAAGTTCACATAACCGCTTCAGACCGACACGGGAGGACGATACTCGAAAATACGCCATCTGTTAGGAACGTGCTTATTTGTTCGCTGTTTGGCAGTGTGAAACACCAGGTCGCGGGGTTTGCCAAAAAGAACTGTGTGCTCACGTTATAGATTAAGGCAAATGCACGAAATGTGCAGAAAGAGAGATAATAAATTATATTCTTCTAAATAATGCCATATACGATGCCTTACTGCAAAAAGAACTATATGGGTATGCATGTTTTAAACGTAAACACGTTTGACGGAACTCCGTCTGGTTGGGTCAAAAAGTTGAGAAATACCGCCCTACACAAACCAGGGGCAGGTCCTGAACATATAGTGGCCCGACGTTCTAATAGGTCGGGCTCAATAGGTCGACAGCCACTTAACCGTCGGCGTTTGTCAACGGACTAGGGCACTTGAAGAAGAAACAGTGAGTGAAGCAAACGACCCACCGTAGATAGAAAAGAAGCTGCTGCTCTCTACATGCAAATAATCGCCCCTGATAAAAACAAAAAAAATCGGTTTTGAAACCTCGGATTTTTTACTGTTCAGGACTTGGTTGGTTATGGTGCGTATTTTTCTGGTAGAGATGCGTGTAATGATGTTCCCAATTACTTATAAATATCGCAAAGAACAAACAATATATTTCTAATTTAAATCACATTAGGACATCATCTTGCACGAGCTCGAAACTTCGCAGAATACTGTCTTGGGAGGCTAAAGTGATATTTGGTTTTACGGGCACTTGTTTTGTGGCTTGATTTTACAACTCCGTGCTTTATCAGTCATGCGCGCTTTAACATTTTATGAGGCTGCAGCATATCATCGCGATACTGTTATATATACTGCACAACTTTACAATTTGGACATCGCATTTTTCTATACATACTTTGTTTCATCTTAAAGGTGCAGTGCAAAAGGACGAAGAAAACCAAATGCTGCTTTGAATGGCGTGCCTATCAGTGTCAAACATGAGCGTTCAGTGACGACATTGGTCTAGATTCTAGAACGTCGGATAATGATGACATAGAATTCTAGAGGTAGAATTGGATAAATAGGCGCAAAGTACCCCTTCTTATCCTTCAAGCACGTGACTCTCACTCATATATTTGCTTGGAACACCCGTAAATTGGTGGGGCGCTCACATCTTCATAACTGGATGTTAATTTCCAACACTTAGGAAGATCGCGCATGGTTGTTTCACGCTCTTGTCGTTTAGGTTCTCTATTGGCTCAGACCAATAACGTCATCAACAAAAGAAAATGCTCTCAAAATTCTGAACCCCTTTCAGCTATTATGTTCGAAATACGCCAGATTTCTTGTTTATTTTATGTTTAATGTGTTGCTAGAGTCCCAGCCACTAATTCGAGCGAAAGCAATGCAAATAATAAAAATGGCCAGAAACGCTTTGCATGGCCCCCTTGAAGTGCAGATGCAGCCTATGCTACAAACAAACACTAAGATTTTGGCTAGGTACAAAGATAAAGTGTCGCGAGAATTACACGAGGCATATGAAATTAGGACCAGGGAGAAGAAATGTATAAGTGACACGTCCCTATCTTTATCTACAAATGAGTTTGAATTTTTGAAACGCGGGCTGAGCAGAGAGGGTAAACAGGGTTTTTGTGGCTATATAACGTGTGAAGTAAACTGCAGTTGAGAGTGCACCTTGTCCTGTTTCCCTTCGTCTGTGTCCCTGTAGTTTTTCGGCGCTTTTTGTTTGCAATGAACCAACTGGCCCAAATCTCTACTTTACTATGCTACAAGCACGAGCCTTTGGTCCCGACCACTTGCACTGCAGGAGCGCGCGTGCTTGGACGCTCAAAGCCCAGAGCTCGCTTTTTTAGTTTCTGATACGTTCGCACTTAAAGGGACCATGAAACGATTCTCAAATCGAATTTCATCCACCGGACGCCGTAAAAGGTGTGAGAAGAAACACAAAAACATAAAAATAGAAAGCCAAAAAAATTCTTTGCTATAGAACTTTTAAAAGAAAACTGGACTCTTTTGCGCCTTCTTTCCTTCGAAAGCTCTCTGACTTTTCACTGCTATGCATCCGCGGAACTGCAGCACGTCAGCCGAATACACGTCGCCTATTGGGTAAGCGCATACCTCACCAGCACCGCGATCATAAACAATAAATAGCCGGCAAATGTTTCCTAAAAGTTTTGTTAAATAATATTCAGATCCACATTTTGTAGCATAAATAGAGATGTGTGGCGAAAATTGCCAAATTTGATAATGCTGAGAGCCAAGCGCCATCTATCGTGTGGTAAACGAAGCTGAGAGTCAGCTCCGGAGGAACTCCATGGGACGAATATGTTGCGAATAACCGACGAATTTTGCCCGGCGGCTTTTGCTCTGCGCGTGGAATCAGCACAGTGCCTGCTACGTCGCGCGCAAAGCGAGCGTGCCGTCGGGCGGCGTTCGCCACATAATTCGTTCCATGGAGTTCAGCCTTTACGCACTTTTACGATCAAATCAGCATGGCCGACAGCGTCGCTTGGTCGCGACGACCAACGAACGTTTATTTTTCTACGTGTTCTTCTTGAGCGTCCCGACTTCAAGCAGCAAGAAAAAAGTACTTGAAACAGACCACGACGAACAAGAACGCTGGATCCACGAACACCCGAGAAAAGCTACGACGGTCAAGAATCCACCGACTCCGATCAAGCGAGCTGCGCAGAATATAGGCCTAGCAGGCACTCCGACTCGGCGCAGCGTTGCTTCGACGGTACTTGGCCAAGACAGTCTGCCCACGACCGGCTGGCGTGCTGAGTGGAATATGCCCGCGCGACCCTTGTGGACCCTTCCCGTATTATAGTTTGATCGCTGACCTCAATTTTTAGATTAACAGGTGAGGTCAATCTCTTCCCCTTGTCATCTCCTTGTTTTCCGAGGCAGTGTTGACGAACACTGTCGTCGAAAAGGAACTCTCGTCGATTCTATCTTCTTGCTTTGTGTGATATAGAGCTTGAATAAACGCCAGTCGTGGACTACCTTCGTAGCACGGGTTATGTACCGCTGTTGTCATTGGCCTGCCATTTTTGTTCTGACTTCGTCACGCGTCACTCGAGCTAACGAGAATCTCGTGGGAGCTACGTGCAATGCCGGACGCAGCCGTCCCCTTTGCCGAGTGCCGCGTCGGTATCGGAGAGTTGCAATCGTGAAAGGTCGGTCCCAGACGCCTGCACCAGCAGCGCAGACAGCACTTCCATCAAACGCGCGCGTCCGCTCCTGGAAGTGTAGAACAGGAAGGTATTTACGTGGCTCTTGCTGACTCTCGTCGTGAGTTCAACCGTATCTTTTTTAACGTCGGCTCGCTCCTGCATCTCCAGGGAGCCGTGAAAAGCGCCGGCGAGTTGTCTGCATCGTGCGCGCTTTGCCGCCATGGGCCGCGTTACGGACCGCCTGTTGCAACGACGACAGTTGGGTTGGCTTCTGGAGTCGCTCACGGAAGACTCACGCCGCGCTTCCAGCAGGCATACGGCGTATGAGACTGAGTCCCATTTTCATCGCTGTGGCGCAGCATATCACGCATTGAATTTCGCACTGACTGCGGTGTTGTCCATGGCTATCGCGGCGATGAGGGGCGTCAGATTCAGAAAATGCGTCGGTGACAAGCGTAGCGCAGTAAAACCTGCTGGCTTTGCCCCAACTCGCCGCCGCCAGCGCTCCCCACTCTCACACTGCCGCTGAGAACTGCGCCGGTTCACCATGTCCCAGCGTACGTCACGACCGTCAAATTACGCCGCAACTTGTTTTGCGGTCAGTGGAAAGAGAAAGAAAAAGTCGATATTTTATTATTTTTTGGTGTAGCAGTTAATGAACCGGGGCGAAAACGGATGCCTGTTCAGGCGTTCAGTGAGACGTTGAAGGTTTAATGTAAAAGTTATCTGGCACGAAGTAAAAAGGTCATTTCATGGTCCTTCAAGTGAAAAGAATTGTTGTGTTGAGAACATCACATTTTAGCAGAAAACCGAACTGTTGCTTTTTGAACACGTAACCATCATCGCACTATATGCGAGTGGTCGATTTCTTTTTGCTGAGAAAATCAAATCCCGTCCATGCAAAAATGATTGACACTTTCCCAGGATGAGATGGGCTTTTGCTCCACACATTCTGGGAGCGGGTTTTGCATCAGTATTCAGACGAAGAGCAGGCCGATATCTGGTGCCGGAAGTGCAAGAACTGCTGTTTTCTTCTTTTGTTTTCTAGCTTTAAAATAGGCTCTAAAATAAACTAGTTTTTTTCTTCTTTGCAGCAAAACAATGTTTGCGTGCCAAATGTGGTGGTCCAAACGGCCGCAACGCCGCACCTGTGCTTTTGATAATTTTCGAACGTGGTTAAGTTTCAGATCCATTTGAAGTGAAACTATTCTACGTTTTTGTAGTACTGTAATCTACGTATGTACTGGCTCGTATCTCACGCCGCCTGTTGAGCACTTTCCGGCAACGGCGGACGCAGAGCGAAGAAGATCTAGCTCGAGATCGGCGGCCAACAGCCCGTGGTCGGAGAACACCTCGAGCGCCCGACCTGCATGCGCAGCTGTTGAACGTGCAACTCGTTTGTTCCGGAAAGATTCGCACAGCATATATGAGGAGAAAGAGATTTTCAGCAAGAAAGAGAACAATATTTTCTGTCATTGCTGACAAGTGTTTTTCACTGATACAAAATCCCACGAGCGTCCACAATATCATTTCTCGTTTTTACGATATTAGGCTTAAGTGGACGTGTGCAGTTTTCTTCAATCACCTTTTCGAATCCAGGCAAAGCAATCTTCTGAAACTTTCGCGTCCTACCGCAACCGCTACCTTCACATTCTCATGAAGTTTGAGCTTTCTGCGATGCATAGTTTATTTATCTGGGCCGAAAAACACGGCTTTCTTTCCTCGGAAGCTCCCGGTGTACTTCGCTTCAGCTAACTCCATCACGCAGTCGACGCTAGCGAGCTAATGAGACCAATCAAGCGGCGTGAAATGCGCAAGTCACTAGGCCTTTTCTGTTTATGATCGGCTCAGTGCACGTGGAAGAAATACATTTAGGTGATGACTCTCTGTCGGACGCGGCGACCACATTATGTTCGGCGCACCGAGCGCGCTTCACTCGCACGGGGATAGATGGCGCCCAAGTATAGAGGGGCTTGTGAAGGCTTGTATAGAGGGCTTGTGAAGGAAATTATGCATTCTTTACTCGGTCCCTGTGTACTGTGTGGTGAAATGATGGATTTATGTTGGCGCATTGGCACTGATTGCCTTTTCCCCGTGCGGTTGCTGTTTTTTAAACGAGAACATTCCGATGATGACTCAACGTGACAAAAATACTCGTATAAATACAAAACTTCCCGACACAATCTACTGGGCTTTCAATAATTTAGAGTAATTTAAAATAATTCCGTTAAACAGCTGGGTCGTGCTCGCATGTTTTGTCCGACAGCATGTTTGGTAACAGTTCCGTAAATTGTTTACACACATTGCGTGGCTTTATAGGAGGTCGGAGGATTTTTTCCACCCTGCTCCTGCCTTCTTATTGAAAAAATAAATTCTAATAATGTTACATAGTGGGGCCTAAATAATTCTTTACATGCGCAGAAAGGTATTAGCATTACAAATGGTTTATACATACGATGTCAACTGGTACTGTGGTACATACAAACCATGTGAGCAGAAAACATTTTTATTTATGATGACATAGTGACTGAAATGATGACACAGTATGATGACATACTGACTGAAATGATGACACAGTGACTGAAAGTCAAACAGTAGTAGCGGTTATAGGACATAAATCAATTTTCATCTATACACTCACAATATGGGGTCACCCCGTCTTACAGGTCTTACAGGTATTACAGGTAACGTGTAAGGTACTTCGGGCAGCCAGGGAAAATGCTCGGAACAGCGTCTACAGATAGCACAGGCTTCTTTGCAGCGTGGAGGAGAACTCTCCACCGAACTCCGCATGATACCATTTCGATATCAGTTCGTCGGGGAAATGCTTGGCACAAACATGATCACTAGGTAGTAACTTGCGATCGGCCCTCGGGATTGCACGACGCCACTGCTCCAGGCGAGCGTCATTCGATGGAGCTTTAAACAAGGACACTCGCTCTGCACAGTTCCGGTACTCCGAATTGCAGTTGGGAACGAAGCACGTCTTTCCCAGCCTTATAGCATAACTTCTTCTTCTTCGGGTTAAGGCTCACCTTCGTGCACGATGGTGGCACCTGTGATCGACACAGCACCAAAGCAAAACACGAGGCCAGCCACTGGCCGCACACCGCCACCACACCACCACACCGCGAAAAAGGCGAGCACGCTACGCCGCCGACACCGTGGCCGCCGAGGAGGGACCTCATACCCACGGTGCTCATAGCTCAGCGCCCTCCGCGGCGGCGCGGAACTAACTACTCCTGGTTCGAGGCTAGCTCCGAACACGATCTGGTCGCTCGCTCCCCGCGGGAAGAGCGGCCAGAGTCATCACCTAAATGTATTTCTTCCACCGTGCTTTAGGCCTACCCACTAGACATTCGAATCAGAGCTCGGCGTTAATTTTGACATCCCCGCGAGCTCTCGTCTCTTCATCCCCTTCCCTTTCTCGGCGCATAGCTCTATTCCGTTCGCCCTTAAGTTGAGACTAGAAGCTCCGCCTCAGCGCGAGCTTTCTGCCCTCGCTAACACGCGTCTGAACGCGCCGACACGCGCAACCAGAGCACTGCGGAAGCCAACGAGCTCGCGCGGAAGGCGGAAGAGCTTCTAGTCTCAGCGTACGGGGGAACAGAGTACACAGCCCTCTTCAGGACGTTCGGCGCACTGAGTCAGCGTTGATTCTAACTGGGGAATCTCCACTAGAAGATATAGAGTGGTTGCGGAGCGGCTTTTGCTCGTTGTTTCGACGAAAAAAAAGCCGTTTACAACTCCCTGTAACGCCGAACTGGAGCGCAGCTCTCGAGGAGGGGGTCGGCGCGGAGGGGGGGGGGGGGCCACGTGACTTTGGTTCGCAGGAGACAAACGGCGGTGCACGTGGGGGTCGTCGTGACCTGGGGAACGTGACCTGGGGTCACGTGACGCTCAGAGCTCCAGCGAGTCACGTGACCTCGGGGGTCACGTGGCGTGGAAGACTCACGTGCCCTGGGGGCCACGTGGCATTGGGCGTCGCATGACTTGGTGGCGTCACGTGACCCCCAAGGTCACGTGACCTTGGTGGGGTCGCGTGACCATTGGGGCGCAGCTCTCGGCGGAGGGGGACGGCGCGACGGGGGGGTCACGTGACCTTTGGGCGGCGACGCGGGACCTGGGGGCCGCCTCAGAGGGAGTCACGGATGGGGGGCCACGACCTCGGGGGGGGGTCATGCGCTGGTAGGTCACGTGAGCAAATACGTGGCTTGGGCGTCACATGACCTGGGGTCACGTGAACTTGGGGGACTCGCGTCACGCCGACGGCGACGCCGAGGGCGACGCCGACGCCGCTCGGCCGGTAAAACGGGCGCTAAGAGCCGCACCTGAATTAAGCAGAATTACGCATGGCTAACAGAACGTCTAGTCAGCGCCTGCTTGCAGAAGACTCAAAAGTGGCAGACGACTTTACTCTCAGTGACTCTCACTACCCCTTTGTGTCGGGCGCTCCGCACGGAAGCAGACCACAACTCTTTAACGGCACAAAAACAAATATGGAGGAATTTTAATAAAAGATTTACAGCCTTAGGCAGCGACCTTTTATTGTTGTTTTTATGTTCACGCGAGCGTGACCTGACACTGACCGCATTAAAAACTTGAGCCGGAGGCATTTTCGGATCGCTCTAAAGCATTTGGTAATGAATTCGCCATCGATGACCCATTGAGGCGGAACGTTATTTAAATTTAAGTCGACGAGTCTTTTGAACGTTTACTTCGTATGCCTTCCTTTGAACGTTTCTACGCACACTGTTGTTTGTGAGATGCTTTATGCGCGGCGAGAAGTTTGGGTATCGCCGCCTGGTGTGAATTTTTTTTCACATACCAGAGTGAAGGCACTTGAGCTTTCTTTCCTGGTGCAAGCGTGTGCGATTCCAAGCTTCTATGCACTATCAAAATGAAAACATAACCGCGTGGGACATTCTGGTTGTTAGTTGTGGCGTATCTCATTTTCAGTGATAACTGCCTCCGCTTAGCACGCCGCGGACCCAAGTTCGAATCCCGCATGCGGCCCGTGACCTAATACAAGGATTTGGCAACATCGACGACGGACGTCCTCCATCGCCAACTACAACATCAACAACGAGAACTGCAACTACAACATCAAAAACCGACGTTATTTCCAATGGTGAGACAAGGACAAAACAACTATCGTTGTAAAAAAAAGAAACAAAAGTCATGAAGTACGCACGAAGTTAGCCGCTGACCACGTCGGTCGTGCGGGAAGGTGCCCGTCTAAAATGGCGACCGCTGGAAGCAAGGCCAGAGGAGAGGGTGTTCGCATGCGCGGAAACCTACTGCAAAAAATGGTCCATCGGAAACTTGTAGAGCACCTTGAGAAACACCCGATTCAGGCGTTTGCAACACGGAGCGCTTTGCGTGCTTCTAAAGAAAGCCCCCAACGTACCACTATACAGTGGCCTAAAGCCACTGTAATTGTCACCTTTAAGCTACCGAAGTACCACAAGTATAAAGCCACTGTAGTATGTCACTTTTAAGATGCGGAAGCACCAAACCGCAGCTATACCCCGCAGACAAATTGTCTTAGAGAACAAAGCGGCTGCGACGGCTGGCCGCGTCGCCCCTCTTCGAACTTCGCTTGGCCGCGGCGCTTCAGTGTGTGGCGGAGAAGATGGCCTCTCAGGCGGCTGTTGCGGGCTGTGTTTTGAAGAGGGGGGCACACGCAACACCGCGGGTGTGCCTCCCTAATCATTAACCTTCACACAAACAAGAAAACAAAACAACTCAGGCATTTCGATAGTGGGCTTCCCCGCCGAGCACGGCGCACACCCTTCTGCGCATGCGTAAACAAAATCGACATCCATTTGTACGCAGAAAGAGAACGACGACGGAAAAGGAGAGGGGGTACCACCGACTCACGAAAGAATAATGAACTCCCTGAGGCTTCCACCACGGCGCCGGCTTCCGCGAGCTCTTACGCTAATTGTTTTTTTCGGAACTCACTAATGGCAGCTGTAGCCCCGCTAACGAATTCCGCCTGGCCTTAGAAAACAAAGCGGCTGCGACTGCTGGCCACGTCGCCCTCTCTCAAAGTTCGCTTTGCAGCGTCGCTTCCGTGTGTGGCGGAGAAGATGGCCTCCCAGGCGGCTGTTTCCCTCCTCCTTGACAGGCGTGGCTCTATGCCGTCTCTTCTTTCATTACGTGACGGGAAAGCAGCGCTAATGTGTATTTGAAACGTTGCCAATCCGTTAAAGAGCGATAGATTTTGTTAGGAACGGGGAGAGGGGGGGGGGGTAGGCTTGCGTCGGGAAGACGAATGGTGGATGCCACTGCTAGTTCTTCGAGCTGTCCCTATGAAATACTCGAGCATGATTTAGAATCACACATGTACAAGTTACTCAGAAAAAGTAGTTAAGTTAAGTTACTGAGTATTGGCTTCAAAAGTAATTTGAGTAGAGTAGAAATTACTGAAATGAAAAGTAACTGAGTAAATTACAAACTACCGTAAAAATGTAGCCAATTACTCTCGAAGTTAGTTTTATATTTTTATGGTGACAAGACAGTACACGAATATAAAGCGGCTTGTGTTTTGACAGAAATGCTTTAATAGCTGGTTTTGCTTGTGCGTGCCTAATAGTTTTGTGTACTGCAGATGCATCATTTATACTTTAAGGTTTAGCAATGCCTGCGCTTAATTTTGAGGACAGTGTTGCGTAAAGTACATTTAAAAGGTACTTGAAGTGAAGTACTGTAAATACAATGTACTTTCGAGTTAAAGTACAAGTACTTTTTAACACAATCTTTCATGATGCCCCTTCGTCCCCTATACAGTGTTTTTTTTTTCAACTGGTGTGCGTTGCTTTAGGGGTAATCGGAGGTGCATCAATTTATTCGGAAATGGCGGCAAATATTGGATAAAGTAATTTGCCACAGAGTATCTGTTTTACTCTAACTGACGAACTATTTAACACGATAAAATTATAAGGCACTTGTTTGTATCGGTCTTATAGCCGCCATTACTTCACTCAGAGAAATGACCAAATGACGTCTCGAAAGACGATAGCGCGTTTTCACATGACGATACGCCATTTTTATTTTTGTTTTGAGAGAATGCAGTTTGAAGTCGCGGGTTGTACTTGCTTCGGAAAGTACCGAAATTTTTTTATTTTAGTAAAGTACTACATGTTCAGAGAATGTACTTCAAGTAAAGTACGAGTTTTCTAAACACTCATAAAGTAGCACTTTAGAGTACCATGTCCTGAAAGTACTTCCCAACACTGCTTGTTTATTATTATTTTTTATGTAAACGTGTTGGGGAATTACTAAGGTTTCTCGAACGACCTTAGTAAAGCACTGTTGACTTAGCTCTTTTAACAAATTCGCGTTTTTTGCGTTTTTTAGTCTTTTTTTTATAATTCGGGCATACTTTTTGAAGCCCGGAAACACGCATTGTGGTAGAGGCTTCTTAATAAAAACCACTGAATTGGATGTTTTTGAGAACGCTCTACAACTTTGTCTTTGGAACTTTTGCTTTAAATTGAATATTTAAAAAGTTTGTTAATTAATCAGAATTAATTAGTTAATATGGCAAAATTCAAAACAAAAAAAAATAGCCTCAGCTGCTCCAAACGATAAAAAAACTCATTCGTTTGGTTTCGTCTTCCTAAAATGCACCAAAATATCTTTACACCTTGGCTCAAGTTACGTGGAATACCCTGTATATGTACACATCGCGACACAGTTAGCGGAACACGACATCGGCCCATTTTCGCTTACCAAATGGTATTAGCGAGCACGGAATTTTATCGCCTACAATATAAAGTAAATAGCCTTCCTAGCAATATGCTTGGATGACATCCCATGGTTTCAAGAGAAAAACTGGAAAAAACGGCGTCCTTGTTCGCGCTAACAGTCTCGCGCTCTGTACATGCACACATAACTAAGCACCTGCAATGCTGTACGGCACCGTTCAGACACTGCCTACGGCTTCATAAAAATAATTTATTAAATTACAATCACTTATTCATTGTTTATTTAATAAACCGATCTCACTCAAGAGTTTCACGCCTGCGTGACGCCGCCATAACTGTAGTCCATTGTAGCCAGGCGCCAGTTCACAAAAAAACTCGTGTCGCCTCGTTCTCTGCTTGCGCAGACCCTGAGTGAAGTTGTCGCACGTTCAGAAAGACTACAGTTCCCACGATCATAGCCTCCTCTATACTCACAAAGCCTGGAAGTTCGACGACGGAGCCATAGAGTGCCCGGTCGCAGATTTGGAGCGCGAGGAACTGGTAGCACAGAGCATTTCTGGTATTCAGCGCACAGCTTCTTGCAGTGGCGACGACCCGAAACATGGTTTTAAAACCCGACGAGAAAAAAAGCGGTAGCGCAAGGAACGCGAAAAGCACGAGCGGACATTCCATCGCTCGGGAGAAGTGTGTTTCGGCGTCTCGCCGCAGCGGGGCGCCCCATACATGGCTCTCCTCTCATCCATTGTCTGCTGTTTCACCTTTTCCACTTTCGGCGGCAGCGTCTCGTGGCGATCTGCCAGACTTTGTCAGTATAGAGGAGGCTATGCCACGATACATGGCAGCAGAGGTGGCGTATTGACACTGGCTGTGAGATCGGTCTATTGCTCACCAACAGCGCGCGAGGGCCTTTTCTGTAAAGCACACAATAATGAGTTACAGTCTCAAGATGAGCTAGTTGGTGCATGTTAGGTATACGTGTCAGCTAAAATATAAACATAAACACAAAGGATAGGAAGGATAGAGAGTACTTAGAGTTAATGACGAAGAGGAATTATAACCTGGTTGTTAGCGGTGTGTTTGTCCCTTTCTATCTTTAGTGTTTATGTTTATGTTCCAGCTGTCACTTATACCTCACGGTAATGCGCATACACAGATAACATTGTGCAGACGCATGCGTAGAATGCTCTTTTTCTTTTGCACAAATAACCGTACGTTGTGCAACAAAAAAGTTTCTAGAAAACATCTTTTTTAAAACTCGTAGAAAAGCTGGGAAAACTGGAAAGATATTGCGATAAAAGTCTAGATTAAGTACTCGACTATTTTTAAAATTGGTGCTGGCTTAGACGGTTTGTACAGAAGCAATAAGAATATCACTGTTTTAATGAGCTACAAAAGCAAATACGCAGAATAATCACCAGAATGACCCTATTGGAGATTTTCATCACCAGTTCTTGAACCTACTTTCACGGCTTCGTCTTTAGACTTCCAGGCGCATGTGAATATCTCATTAGCTCGGAAGGGATGGCCAGCGAACCTGTCGCCACAGCTATATCTTTGCCATTAGGTGTCGTCGATTTCACTGGATTCGCCAATAATAGTTGTTATAACAACCGATCGCAGAGGATACACTACACTACTTCGCTACGCTTTATGCCGATGAAAGTTCAGCGAGACTGAAAATAAAAATGTTTTCCCATCAACAGCCCTACAGTACGCGGTGTAGGTGTAAGACAAATATGCCGTCTCCGCTTCAATGCCCGCCTGAATGCTTGTTTACATTTGATATCCGTTTCATATGAACTTCTTCCGTTTTTTTTTCTTCTACCATCCTTCCTTGCTCTTGCGACAGAAGAAAAAGACGCTAAAACAAAATAATGCGGAGATGGCAGCACAATTCAGCATAGTAAATGGACCCTTTCCAAAACACGACGCCGGTAATGACACGAAAATGGTACGACGCAACTATAGTTCCAAAAGACCGAAGTTGCAAAAGGCACTCCTATAACCTTTTGTGCCTTCTTTGGGCAAAAAGGAAAGAAAAATGTTCTTCCAAAAATTCATTGTCAAAAAAAAACGCCTTAAGGCAAGTTTACAAGGCCACAAAAACTGCCTCTGCAAGCAGACGACACGCACTACCGTTACAATGAACGATTAGCGAATTCTCCTTTTGCTACACGCTCCACCAGAGTTTTCTGTTCCGTTTGCCAAGATCTCGCCGCAGTGAAATCTAGGAAGAAATACGCACACAACCAGGGGCGGATGCAGGAATTTCCTGAGGGGGTGGGGGGTCAGGTGTTGGTCAACCTACCATATGTTTAGGAACCCTCTCCCCCTCTCCCTCGTTTCACGCCCTAAATTTTACACATGCAGAAATCAAGAGGGGGGTCAGGACATCCGGACCCCCCCTCTAAATCCGCCCCTGCGCACAACGCGAAAGAAGTACTACAACATTGACGCTTTTATTTTCGATGGCGCGCGCGCGAGCGAAGCCAGCGTCTGCGAAGAAGCGGGCAAGCAGACGACGCGAGAACGGTACCTCCATTGCGGAAGCGCGGCACTAAGCTCGCGCATGCGCAGAAGGAAGAGCGAGCCGCGCTGTTTGTTGGAGCGGCCTCGAGCTGGCCAGCTGGCTCTCTCTGGACGAGCCTCAAACCGCCGTTGTGCGGTCTTGCGTCGACTTCGTCGGTTCGTTTCCTCAACGACACGTAGAAAATCTGTTCGTCCTCGAAACTCCTCGTGCGCCTACCTGTTTGCGTTTTTTTGCGTTCGTCGTGGGTCCCGACCGATTTTGTTGTTAGGGCGTCAGTTGTTGAACTGCTTCGATCTTTGTAACCGGTTGTCAAGAGTCAACGTTGGGTCGTCTGCTGCTGAAAAAAAGTGTGTCGTCTGCTTCGAGCAAAAAGTGTGTCGTCTGACTGCTTCGAGCAAAGTGTGTCGTCTGCTTCGACAGTTCGTCAACGGATCTGGAATGCCTCTGCGGATGAAATGGTGACAGCGTTACGTGTGGGATTGGGGTTCCCATGCGTCTATGCGTGTAACGAGCGCATCCGGAGAAATGACAAGATGGACTCCATTGTGACGTTATTTTAGTTGAATAATTGTGAATAATTGAAGAGGTTTAAATTGACCACATAGAAATATATCTAAAAGCATTTCGGACAACTTCGCTAAACATTTCCATCAAACACAATTGCATTTCCTTATTTCATGCTTCTGTTACAGTGAACTAAACAGAAAACAAGAAACAGTCCCAGCGTACCTTTGTGGCTGAAAAAAGAAGAAAAAAGAAGCTAACCCAACCAACGTTTTAAGCGATATCATTAATTCATGATTGTTTCAATACTATTTATTCAATTCTAGAAGAAGAATAAAATGAAACCAGCAACATTAGAACAATTAAGCAGTTGTCCAAGCTCCTTTCAGACCCTCTGTCACGCTCAATACCTCAATTCATCCACACCGCTTACTGACAACAACGTTACTAAAACCCACAGTTGGGAAACTCACCCTTTAAACTTGGGCTGCTGGCGTCCACCGAGACCGAGCTAAATACGACAACAGCGCCACTCCGTATCATTTGTCTTAACTGTGGTCACCTTGAGCTTTTAGAAAGCATGTTTTTCCGAAAAAACAAACGGAAAAAACTCTTTTGTAGTAAGTTTTAATAGAGTTTAGTACAAAATAAAAGGCGGGGTGATTTTTTCCAAAATCTTTGGTTAGTATGGTGTTAAGTATGAAGAAATCCTGCTCATTATTTGGAGTGATTTTTCTTAGAAAAGTTTATCTTTCCGGAGTTGCGTCGGCATTGTGCGTCGGCATTGTTTTTTTAACTTTCTCTGTCGGGTTCGGCGTTTTGGAGGGAGCATTCGCGGGATCATCGCGGCCGAGGTGGGAGAGCCTCCCCCGCGGTCGTTAAGAAGCGTCTCGGGTTTCGGTACGGAGAGAGCCCGCGCTTTGGGCTGCGTGTGGCTTTTAACCGAGTGTTCCTGTGGATAGAGGGTTTCGCCGCTTAGTATCAAATTGTCGCTTTTTACCCGGCGTAATAATTTAGCTGTTGGCGCCAGCCAGACTGCGGAAAAAGCAGAGAGCAATTCTACAAGGAATTCGGATTTGGCGGTTAGAGCGCCAGGCTGACAGCTCGCCGACCATTGGGCAACAGTGTACCACGTGGGAGTGGTGGAAATTTGAAGGGATTGGTCGATCCCTGAGAGGAAAGGAGGCTCCTGCGAGCCTACAAAAGGAGGGCCGAGATGATTCTCCAGGATTGGCTTCGATTCGACGGGAGACTGAGGGACCTGAGTGGGAGCTGCAGGACACATCGAACGTACCAAGCAAAGCTTCGTACCTCGTTAATTTTATCAGTTTCAATGGATTCGGGCTGGGCGATTTACCGGCAAATGCGTGCGGTAATGTATTAGACGTATTTTTTAGCAACATGGACGAACATTCAATTGCGTCAGTCACCGAACCGCTAGTTCCTGCTGATATTTGGCATGTTCCGTTTTAGTGTTAATCTAAATATTTCTAAGGTTGCTGTGCGGAATAGATCAGTTGAAAGGTTCGGATTATTGCAAAGGCGATTATCTTGGCCTTTATCGCTTTCTGGAGGCTGGCAGTTGGGACGGCGTTTATAGCGCTGCCTCTGTCGACATAGCAGTTTCTGAATTAACCGATATTGTAACTGAAGGCATGACACGCTACATACCGAGGAAAGTTTGTCGCTCTCGTAAATATCCTGTATGGTTTTCCTTTGAACTTAAACGAGTCGCTACGTAGGAAACTGCATCTACACAGGTTGTCTAGGGGTCTCACGCCGGCAATGCACGCGAAAAATACCGAGAATGCAGGGCCCTGGCCAAACGTCTTATCAATCGTGACAGGGAGGTATACCATTGACTTGTCCAGCCAGCAACGCGACTCGCGCCCTGAGGAGTTCGGAACTTTGTCGCGCAGTCGCACTAAGCATAAACATGGCGGACATGGCATCTGTTGCTCATGATACAGAGTATATTTCTGATCCCGCTGACGTTTGCAATCTCTTTGCCAGTCATTTTTCGTCCGTTTATTCGTTGCCTAAAAATCAACAACTAAGTGACACCCCTCCACCATTCTGTAATAATTTCGCACCACCTCTCATTACGCTTGATGATGTTTTAGCCGCCATTATGAAGCTTCCTCCCAAGAAGTCTTGTGGTCACGATGGTATCCCCTCGTTCATTGTAAAAGGCTGTGCGGATGTTTTCGCTCCTTTGCTCGTTCACATATTTACATTGTCTTTTAAACATTCTGTGTTTCCGAGCGCTTGGAAGAAAGGCGTTTTGATTCCATTACTGAAGTCAGGAAACCCTACCTCTGTGGCTAACTACAGACCAATCTCTTTGTTACCGGCATTCTCTAAAGTTTTTGAAAAAGTTGTTCACATGCATCTGTCTAGCATCTTCAAACGAGTCATAGTTGAGAATCAGCATGGCTTTATGAGCGGCCGTTCCGTTGCAACTAACCTTGTCACTTTCCTGAGTGACGTGGCGCCAAGCATTTCCTGTCGAGAACAAACTGATACAGTCTATTTCGATTGCAGTAAGGCCTTTGATCGTGTTAGTCACGAAATCTTACTTCGTAAATTATCTTTTCATGGTTTAAGTGTCTGTTACTGTTCGTGGTTTTCTAGCTATCTTCGAGATAGACTAAACTGCGTTTCCCACGGGGGAGCCAAGTCGCACTTTTTTCGGTTCCCTCCGGAGTGCCGCAGGGTTCAAATCTAGGTCCTTTGCTTTTTAATGTGTTTGTTAATGACATTCATGAGGTGATACAGCACTCCACCCTGTCCCAGTTCGCCGACGATATGAAGCTATATCGCCAAGTTCAATGTTTTCATGACTGCGCCTTGCTGCAAATCGACATCGATGCTATATGTACATGGTGTGTAGATAATCAGATTGACCTAAATCTTCGTAAAACGCAGGTCATTTCGTTCACACGCAAAACCATTCCTGTTCTTTTTGATTACTGTCTAAACAACGCTCTTATTAAACGTGTGTCGGTTGTGCGGGATCTTGGCGTTATGCTAGACGAAAAGCTGAACTTCAACAGTCATGTTGGAATGATCCTGTCAGCCTCTTTTAGGGTGTTGGGCATTGTTACTCGCCTTAGTTCTGTGTTTCGCGATCCTTTATGTTTCTTTGTATTGTACAGAAGCCTTATTTTGCCCAAATTAGACTTTGCTTCAGTTGTCTGGAACAACCTTAGTGCCACTGCTGCAGCGACGTTAGAGCGTGTCCAAAAACGATTTGCACGAACGTTTCACGCAAGACAAGACCTGTCCGAGCCCTACTCATATGTGAATGTGCTCAATCGCTTAGGATTGGTGGAGTTAAAAACAAGACGCGGCAGATGTGATCTCATATTTTTGTTCAAGTGTTTGCATGGGTATTATGACTGTCCTTTCATTGTGTCCTGCATCAATCTAAATGTGCCTGTTAGACATTTTCGCAACAACCGCACGTTTGCCGTTAATCCCATGCATTGTTTCTCTCCTGTAGTTCGCATACAGAACTATTTTAATCATCTTGATACGCGCCTTGTTGACTTTTTTAATGACGACATCATATCATTCAAGATAAGCGTTGACAATCTGATATAGTGCGTTGTCGTCGGGTTGTGTTCTGGATTTGTTTTGTCGCTTTCACCTTTTTAATGTGACTTGGTGCTCTACCCTCCTAGGCTTCTGGCCGTTGGTAGGCACTGAAAATAAATAAATAAATAAATAAATAAAAGTACGGGGTTTTAATTTTTGGATTTTAACTCATGACTGTTGAGTTGTTTTGTTTCATAATAAACGTGGCCACACTGGCCCCTGTAAAGCCAACCATCGTCGCAATGTGTTCAGCGGGATCGAACAACTTTGTAGTTTTTTTTTTTTTATCAACTTCCCGGGGGCTGCTGTCATCGGGCGAGCACCATCATCGGTCGTCAACAGCAGGACCAGGACGCTCCCCCACATCCCCCGAAGGAAGTTGACTTATGGTTTTGCAGCACAATTAATATTGTTTTTATACAACCATGCCTCAGCGGTGATTTCAGGTAGCGCGTCCCGACCTAGGCGCATTTTATCTTCGGTAGTAATTCGCGGCGCGTCCGCTTGGGAGTCGGGGGTGGCGCCCCTGAAAGCCCCTTCCACCGTATCTGTTTCGGCGCCAAAATGGCCGATTAAAGCCAAAATGGAAGTCACGTGCACTTCCTCGAGTGGCCGCTGCGGGAGAAATGGCGGCGTTGTGATCGCCATTAGCTCGGTTCTGGAGGACGGGTCGGTGCCACTTTTTCAGAGCAGTCTCTATGGCAGTTCCCCAACTGAGGGGTTCTAGTAACGTTGCTGATAATAACCAATTTTGTTGTCTTGATACGTCTTGATAAACGCCTTTATCAAAGGGTTTTAGTCATTGGTGGTTTCTATGCGGATCGCAAGTAATCTGCTTCTCGGTCAGCAGTGACGGTGACGTCAGAACGACGCCGAGCTCTTATTGGCTGATCGAAAAAATAGCAGGTAGACGTCAATGCTCGATGCCTTGAGGTCTACCCACTATTTTTTTTCAATCAGCCAATCAGAGCTCGGCGTTGTCCTGACGTCACCACCACTCCTGCGCCAAAAGCAGACGACTTGCTCTCCGCAAAGAGCTTTCTCGCGTAATCTCATACGAGTGCGCAACTGACGCACCCTTGACCCTGTGCTTATTTGGATTGCCCGCTGACACAGGGTACGCAACCGCCAAGGGTATATGAGTGGAAAGGCTTAGAGAAGGTCGTCGTGAGTCATGCGTGAGTTAGTTCTGAGTGTTTCTTTTTACTGTGTTACAATTTCCGAAAATCTTCCGGTTTTCTGGCTATCACTGTGTCATTCCTCGGATGCACAAATATCTTTAATAAGCAGAATCACAATCGCGGACGTGTGTGATGAGCACAAGAAACTGTAGCGCGAGTGTGGCTGCAATGTTATTGATCTTCACATGTTCCCCAAGGATCCTATTTATGAAGTCAGTCGATTGCAAGTGTGAATCGCGAGGACTTTGTGTCAGACTCATCGTCCCGTTTATGCTCACCACTATACTAACTATACTTCGTCTAAAGCAGAGGAGACGGATTCCAACCCCGTGCTGGTATTCCGATTAGGTTATCACTGCAAGGTGTATGCTTAACCTCCATGGCATGTGAAGGGTACGAAAACGTCTACTTGCCACAACCGAAGATGAAGCTATCAAATGCCGAGAGCTTATCTACAATCTACATAGACATTAAACTGGTCATATATTCTTCCGTTGTTAAAACTCAATCAAAGCACGTACCCCACCGCCTTCCAGCGAAGTTCCACCCAAGTTACTGTAGCCCACTATAGCCAAGTCTAGCCGAACTTCCGGCCAATATCCACTCCGTTGCCTACCAAGATAGCCCATCCTTCCACAACCAGCCGGTATTTCAAGTTTTAAACCGCTAGACGGCGTCGTCGGCCCAGCATTTCTCAAGATGGCGGCGACGCTTAAAAGAAAAAAAAAAGGGGGGAGGGTTCTGCGACGCGATTTTTGTTCTCTGCATGGGATTCACGTTTTAATGAGTATGTTTTACAGCGAAAGCTGTACATGACTCGTAGGTCAGGTTTTTTCGTGTCCGTCGACAGAAAACCCACGCGCGCGCCTTATCACCGTTCGCGCGCGCCTTATCACATCGGCGCCTTGTAATTTATCATGTTATTTGACACTTGTTTCAATAAGAAAACCACAAAGCAAGTGTCAAATCCACGTGATAGATTATAAGGCGAACGCGAACGATGATGAAGCACGTAGCGCTCCCCGCATGCGTTTCGCGGTAAAGATTGCGGTTGGATAAGCTGCCGCGGCAACGGCAGAGAACGAAATGTGGAGTGACGTCACTAGCCCCGCTAACAATGCGAAGCATGCAGCGCTCCCGCGCGTGCGTTTCTCGGTAAAGATTGGAGTTGCATAAGCTGCCGCGGCAGCGGCAGCCTTACGAAGTCTCATATATACACCAACTCATGTTTACAAACAAACCGGAGCGCCCCTAGCGGACGCCACCGGCGCCGCGCATGCGCGGTGGACGGTGGGCAAGAAGCCCGCCGTCGCCCATAAACAAACCATTGAATTGCGTTGTTGTCGGCGTCGGTGGGAGTCCCCGTGCTCTTTTTCGCGTTGGAATTGTTGATTCTACGTCCTCCTAACAATCTCTGACTACTTGAGCGGCTTCAGCAAAATTAACGAGGCAAAACTTTGCGTGAATAATGTGACGTGCGGCGATTCATTTCACGTGGACGCCGCAGAATGGGCGCTAAAGCCTGACTCCCACGATGAGATTCTGCTCGCTATTTTCAGTCGCGACGTCGCTCGGGCTGCAAAAGCGTGGACCGTAGCTGAGATGGTGGACGTCGATACTGAAAACCGCAAGTAGAATCGGGCATTACAAGTCGGTGATGGCCACTGGTAACAATGATCAACATCTTCTTGTATCTACTGTTTACACTTAGCCTACTTACCCCAACCAACCTTCAAAAGTGTTTTGAAGCCTGCACTTAGTTCTTATCGCAATTACCGGGTCAACGTTTGGTTTACGGGCCGCTGTCGTTTGAACGAGCTGACGACAAAAAGCAGACAAGTTTGAAAGAGCAGACGACAGTTCGAACGCATGCGCAATGGAGTGCGGGCAAGAAGCACCGCGTCCCGCGTCAACAAACCATTGGAATGTCACGTTGTCGGCGTCTGTGTGAGTCTGCATACTCTTTTCGCGTTGGAATTGTCGATTCTACGTCCTCATAGCAATGTCTTACCACTTTAATCGCCTCAGCGAATTTATCAAGGCTCGTTACGCCGCTAAACTTTGCGTAAATAATTTGACGTGCGGCGATTCATTCGCATGAACGCCGCAGAATGGACGCCAAAACCATGATGAGATTCTTCTAGCTATTTTCGGTCGCGACGTCGCTTGTGTTGCAAAAGTGTAGAAGGTAGCGGCGATGATCGACGTCGATACTGAAAATCGGAAGCGGGAACAGACCAAGCGTAACGAGTCGGTGATGGCCACTGGTACCAATGATCAACATCTTGTATCTACTGTTTGCACCGAGCCTACTTAAGTCTTTTGAGGCCTGCAATTACTTCTTATTGCAATCACCGGGTCAAAGTTTGGTCTACGGGCCGCTTTTGTTTGAACGAGCAGACGACAAAAAGCAGACAAGTTTGAAAGAGCAGACGAAAGTTCGAACGATCAGGCGGCCGTGTGAATTTGAAGACGCACTGAACCCGTGGGTGGTCCGGACAACTTGGCGGTTTTCTCTCGTTCATGTTGGAACAAAACAAATACATCTGGCGACCACAAAGTGTTGCCCGCACAAGCAATCGTAGTTCGACAGCGTCTGGTTTGCCCTTTTCACGGCTACTATCCACGTTCTCGGACGAACGGAGGGGCAGAAACACATGAAAACTGATCTTCAAACCTTTCCAGACTCTCTTGGTACAGCCCCCGTCGCAGCATTTTGACGAGAAGGCAGGTTTTTTGTCTGGTTTCTTTCAAAAGAACACAGGAATGCATGTCTCGCACGGCGACTTCTGCCCACCGCCCCAGACCGGAAGTGCGCCCGACGCGCCACCACCGCGGCGTGACGTAGGAGAGTTGAGTTCGTGTATAAAAAGGGTGTGGTACAGTGCATTTTCTTTTCTTTCGCCAATCATTTGGTATACACCTTTTTCGTTTAGCCTCGCACTCAGCCACGTTGTCCCCCTATCCGGTATGCGTTCCGAACAAAAGCAAGAGTATTACAACCCCGAACAAGTAAAAAATATATATGAAGGATCATAACAAGAACGATTGACGGTTAGCAATTAAAATGTTAACACGTTTATACTGTCGAGGAGAGAAGAAAGTGATGTTTTCACGCCAACCGGAAGTTCCAGAATTAAAGATGGTGGCGCCCACGTAGAAAGGTGTATATAGAACCAGACTTGTACACGTTACTGAAAAATAGTAAAGAATTACATTTACAATTACTCAAGGCTAAATTGTAATTTATTACTATTACAATTACCCTCCCATAAAAGTAAGTGACCGTTACCCCCAAAAGTAATCTGTTACTTTCGTGGCGTTACTTATATTTCCCTCAATTAAGAAACAAAGGGAAGAAGGTTATTCAAGTTCTTATTGTTGCAACCTGTTCCATTTATTTACCTTGGAGTATTTTAATCAACAGCTGATTCTCGAAAGTCTCGTCAGACATTTTGCGTTATTTCTTACTCAATGTGTCGAATGCTGGACACCATTTGAACTGAGGCACTGGATGGGAGTGCCATATTGTACCTCGCGAATGTTTTATGCTCTGCATTGAGCTTTTTCAGCGAAGCAATGGAAGTACTATACTCTATTTACCTCGAAGATAGAGCAAAGCTTCGTCGTTGCAGCCGTTGCCTGATATTTGAGAGTTTTAGTAGAGTTGGTAACAGTAAGGTTATAATTAAATAATACACAAGGTTTGGCTCGATATTCTTCTTTATTTGGCTCTGAACAGGTCGAGCCTCGGTTAAGACGTTGGTGAATATGAAAAAAGTTTCAAATATTTAAATATAATAATCGAGTAAAGTAATATCGAGTATAAGTAAAAAAAAACAGGAAACTCATAACGATTATTTAGAACGTTGGTTAAAACAAGGATATGTAAACATACGTTTGTCACATGTACCTTTCTTGGTGCTGTTCAAAAACGCACGGGGGCACGGACCGACTGCAGTTTACTCCGGTGTTCTCCAGATAGACGTCCGCTGATGCCACGGGCAGCGAAGGGCAGAGAACTATAAGTAAGCCGCGCTATAGGCGCTATGGCCTACACTCACGAGTTTCACCCTCTCCTCAAGCCCAGAATATCAAGTTTACGTCAGCCACCTTTATGTTTTATTTGTAAAAATATCTGCTCTAGATAAGATGCGTCCTGCTGGGGTAAAAACAGGAAGAACAAAAAAAGGAAGTCTATTACCATTTTCGAAGTGCTCGCAAAAAGCTGACTCACAAAAGGGGTGACTGAGATGCAGATAACCTGGCTGGAATTCACAACAGAGTGGGCCAACCCTAGAAGTTGGACTACAAAAGAGTAAGTATCTTTTAAAACAGGGTCAAATAAGGTGAAAGAAGCAGAAAAAAATACATCCTGTTTTCTAAGAGAAGATGATAAGTGTGCATCGACGAACGAGGATGCTTGTGACAATGACATCTTCACATATTATCACATCTCGTTTAGTGGATTTTAGGGTAGACTGTTGTCTCGTGTTGTGACATCATGAAAATGGTCCTAGTCACTATAACCGAGATTCTCGTCTGTGCACTTACCGCCTTGAGCTTCTCGAAGAGGCATACAATTACTTGGTGTCTTCCTCTCCCCGCCTTTGATCGCAAAGAAAAACAAAGACACAAAAAAGCGGACGTAACTTGCCCCCCCCCCCCTTTTCTTTTTTTTTTAGAAATGTTTATTTGGATCTTTTGACATTGTTGTTAGGGTCTAAAAAAATAGATTCAGGGGCTTGGTGTTGCAAAAAAATAAATAAAGGGACTCGGAATTCCAGTGCGGTGAGTATGAGAAGGTAGATATTATTTACAGTCGTACAAACAAGAAGTTAGACAAACAATGGTGTGGATATATATACAAAGTTCAGTTCGCCGCATCCGCTTACGGCACGGTGGTGCACGTCGACGTAGGCATGGCTTTCGTCTTGTCCGGGAAAGGCTCAGCTGCTTGGTAGGCACAGGCCGAGGCTTCTCAGCGAGCTTGGGTGAAAGCCCCACGGGCCTGGACTCGTCCGCCCGGGCTCCTCCTTGGCTGCCGGGACCACCGCTGTCGAGCCGGGTTCCGTCTCGTACCCGCCCTTCTCTCACGTGTCACGAGCCTGTCTGATCTTCCCTTCTCGTCGTCGTCTTCGTTTTTTCCGTATATCCAACTCTTGCCTTGAACTTCTTTAACTTCTCCCCCCTTTTTTTTTTGCCTGTACGACAAACCCCCCCCCCCCCTTATAACCATTTTCGTCTTCCCCCACGTTCACTGCGTCTTCTTCTTCGTCCTTTGCTCAGTCCGCAGTGTTGCTCAGTCCAACTCACAATTTTCACGTGCGTCGTTTTCCTCATCGTTGGTTCTCCCACATCATCACACCTCCCTTTGCGCTGGTCAATTCGCGTGAGAGTATCACGGCGCTCGACTTTAGAAAAAATGAAAACGACCTATTCTTTAGAAGGGGGGGGGGGCTGGTCCTGAAAATATTGTAACGGATTACAAGGAATCCGTTACGTTAAAAATGTAAGGGAATTACTTTAAAATTATTCTAGAAAATATGTAATTATTCCCTTACTAAATTACCGATAAATGTAAGGGATTACAAGTAATTTCGTTACTTGTAACGGATTACGTACAAGTCTGTATAGACCCTTTGCTGTTTACAAACATGAACAGCCGCTTGCGTCCCAAGCGACTTCCGGTCGCACCGTCTTTGCAAGCCTGTTGAGCTTGCTTATGTCAGCAGTGCTAGAAAGCATATAAGTGCTACAAGGACAACAAAGTTGAGGATTTAACGAAGGCCTTCGGATGTACAATACTATATCTTGGACGAGGCCAGTTGGCTTACAAGTATACTCAAAACATTTTAACGGATCTCGCACTCCTTCGTTCTTTTTGGCGTTCACCTGGAGAATTGGTGGTTAAGGTGCAACCCCACCCTTGGTTAGTGTGATTCTGAACCAACAGATGGCGGTGGGATCGCCTTCCAGGCCTGTACATCAATGCGAGAAATCGTGTGTGGTGGCGCTTCGATACAGTGGGGTATTTTTCTATATCCTGAATTAGACATCCCTGGTCCCTTGCCCTTTTTTCTCTGCACGAGCTTTCTTTGGAACGCGCACGGCTGCGCCAGTTCTCGTGCAAGGGGGCCAGTTGCCTACGCTCCGAGCTCACGTCTCCAGCAAATGTGGGCAGAACAAAAGGCGAAAATCGTCCTGAGCCAAACGGCGAGGCACATGCACAACAAAACCACCGACGCGTTGAAAAATATAAAATTGCCTGTGCGCCGTTATCGGAGATTTCAGAGGCCAATTACACATATTTCAATGTGATCAGATTCATATTGTCACGAATGAAGGTGACGAGAGGACGAACAGTGAACTGAAAAATAAAGGTTTAATCGGCGAACTTGTGCCAAACAGAATAAGTAAAGAGAAAGAGCGTCGAAGCAGCAGAAAAGCAAGCCGGCGATTCGGCAGCGTACAGAGAGCGAGAGCGAGAGTGACTCGACAAGGTCGCGGGCAGCTGCTTATCTACAGTGCGTCACTATCTCGAAAGTTCGTCAAAAAGGTTCGAGCGTCGCGCGCTCGGGGCGAGGATGAACTGGCACTTTCGAGAACAAGAAAGCAGGGCAAAAGTTACGTCTGGTGCAAGAATGAACGCGAATCTTCTACAAGTCCGTGACCGAGCGTTGGTTTCTCGGCTCTGCGGGTGGCAATATGACGGGCCGGCCCTTTTGTCGCGCATGTGTTTGGCTCTTTGTGGATGGAAAACGTAATGACGTGATAGACTTGGGTTTCCGAAATTCTAGCTTGAGGAATTAACTACCTAAAAAATCAAAACAAATGAACTATTTTTCTGGCGGTCTGGTGTCTCATTTAGGTAGCTGGGTGTTTATTATGTCCAAAACCACGAGACTGGAAAACACAAAAAATGACACTCTGGTTTTGATGTTGAGTTTGGTAAACCCAAAGTAGGACTGGTGCGGGAGTCATAATAAAAAAAAATGCCGAGGTTAACAATTAACTCACAGCAATAAATGATAAGAATTAGTTTTAATACGAATCCAGTGATAAATGCAATGAATGGCCAGGCAAAGATTCTGGGTCTGTGGATAGCTTTTGCACATAGTTTAAACAATGTACAAAGTGTCACAAAAAAAATTACAGTTTTTTTTTTTTTTATTGCAAGAATAAATTAGGTATCGCCGAACGCTCATTCTCCGCCCAAAGGTAGCGCTAGAGGTCACAAACAGATGTCAAAGTTTCAGCCCAATCCGATACCTTATTCGAAATTTATAAGTGATTTTCTGAAAAGTTCAATGGGAAAATGGCGGCCGACGGGGTTTTCGAATACATGAAACCCACCAGAAACCGGAAACGGGCAAAAATGGGCTCCATTTTCCCATTGAAATTTTCAGGAAACCACTTATAACTTTTGAATAAGGTGTCCGTTCGGGATGAAACTTTGGCATATGGTTGTGACCTAGCGCTACCTTTGGGCGGAGAGTGAGCGTTAGGCGATGCGTAGTTTATTTTTGCGGTAAAAAAAGAACCCTGTAAATTTTTTTTGTGACATCCTGTACCAGTTTTAATTTGGTGATTTATGCGCGCAAGTAGTGGTGTGCATAAATAAAAAAAGATGCAAACGGATAGAGTTTGACGTTGTATAAAATATAGTGTAAGCACGCACATGGTACGCTGATGAAGAATGAAACATTTTACACTAGCGTTGAGCGTATCGAAAGTTAAGGGTGCATCAAAAGCTAAAGCTTGTACACATATATACTGCTCAGGCCGTTATTTTTGAATGCTCATAGTACTCTATTGCCCTCAGATTTGGTGTAAGCTGTCTCCTGTTTGCTTACAACAAAAAGAAGGAAACATTCTAACTCTGGGTTGATAGAAAAACTTCACCTGTCAATCATCTCGGCGCCGACTATGAGTATTCACTGCCTGCCAACGGTCGCGTACTTAGAACGAGATTTTCCCACGTGATTTCATAATCGCAATTGTTCTTGACAAATAACAATGTTTACTGAGGCAAGCGGTCACATGTGAAACTTAGAATATTTTGTATTGATTGTGGCACACGTGGCAAGTTGCATAGGTTTTTTTTACAATCCGCGAAATAGAATTCTCCTGGGTTACCTTGGTCTCTAATGCATGTAACACACAAAAGAGCACGAAATGAATCGCAGTGGGAAACGAAAACAATAATGATAAACAAGCGTGTAATCACGCGAAAACTGAGGGCATTGCACATATACAGAAGGTAAGCTTTGTTTCACTATACTTTGTCTCATCCTACGATGGACTAAAGGCCAAAGCCACGGGCCGCCAGGTCCAATCACGTTACACGCTAAACTATGACATGCTTAACATTGAATAGGGGTGGACGAATAATGCTCCGAACCAAAAAGCGCTGCATCATTTCTATAGCTTCGACACTGCAAAGAGTCTGTATGTCGTGGCTTTCTTTGCGATGTAAAATTGATGAGTCACTCAGTGCTGTTCAATTCGAACCACTGTCCACCCATACACATTAGTGATCTATAGACAGAGGCACCGACACGTGCATCGAAGCGAAATACCACGCAATTTCTAAGTGGCTTGTGATTGGATCTGGTGACCCGTAGCTTTTACCTTTAGTCCATCATGGGGTGACACGAAGTATAAGTACATTACCAGTAATGTATTTGGTTTTATCGTGCGAGCGAAGCGGAACATACAAGTGCGAGCATACTGCCCTGAACTACACTTCCAGTGAACAAGCGCACCATCCAAAGCATCGAGCTCGCTTTTATAGCTTTTGGTGCGCTCAAAACTTTGAAAACACAATTATAATCAATTCTAGTATTTCAATTATTTTTATTATGTGCGATTTTGTCTTTTGCGTTCACGTGCCATTTTCTTAGTTATGTAATATTTTTCCAGAAGTCCGACATCTATAGTCTGTTTCATCACATGTGAGAGCCGCATAATCAAAGATGTAGACAAAAAAAAAGAAGAACGCGAACACGCGAACACACATTAAAAATGCAATGTAACGGCGCATTCAAAATTAGTCGTTAGTTTTTTAGAGAGCAGCAGTTTCGTAGGGCGACATTGTTACCCGTTGACGATTACAAAAAGTGCAGTACAACTGTTAGCTCGGGATCTTTAACGTGCATTACGCAGTATATGTGGTACTACGATCGCACGACGGTAGGATGCAGATGGGCGACTGAACCCAGGGTCCCTGCTAAAGCCCCTTGATAAAGGCGTGTTTTACGAGTACTGCCAACCATTGTTGTGGAACACGCGCAAGACACGTGCCACGAGCAGGTGCTCCGCCGCCATTCGCTTTCAGGACCAGTCTATTTCTAGCTGCTGAGGCCGCCATATTGCCTCCAAGGACCAGCTCGAGAGACGGCGTCACTGCGATGCACTGGTACATGTTGCATGGGTTATGGCGAGATGCTCATACATCGTGCATCTGGTCAGCCATTTAAAGTTGCGTCGAGGTCACTACGCTGTACGATGAGCAATGTAGCCAGTGCTGCATTAGCGGTTGCGCGCAAGACCAGCGTCAAGCACCGAGCCCGGAAGCTCAGCACGCTCGTCGCACTGATAGACGAGATCTGCGCATGCGAAGGGCACGCGACGCTGAGCGCAAACGCTTGAAGCGTAGCGGCAGATCCGTGAACGACGGCATTGAGAAGCGTCTGTCCATGTCGCAAGTGTAACAACCGTATATAGTACGCAAGATTAACAACGCTACGAACAACAGTTACTCGAACACCGTTTATAATACGTTAATAACGATGCGACGTGCGCATCAACCCATGATTCGCTCGTGAAGATGAGTGTACGTTGCGTAAACGAGCGCAGTATTCGTAGGATAACATTGTTACCTGCTGCGATTACAAAAAGTGCAGTACAACTGTTAGCTCGGGATCTTTAACGTGCATTACGCAGTATATGTGTGTACACGATCGCACGACGGTAGGATGCAGATGTGCGACTGAACCCAGCGGTCCCTGCTAAAGCCCCTTGATAAAGGCGTTTCTTACAAGTACCGCCAACCATTGTTGTGGAAACGCGCAAGACACGTGCCACGAGCGGGTGCTCCGCCGCCATTCGCTTTCAAGGACCAGTCATTTTAGTGCTGGGCCGCCATTTGCCTCCAAGGGCCGCTCGAGAGACGGGCCTCGTGCACTGGCACATTTGAGGTTACTTGAAAGACCAACGCAAACACATCGAGGGGATTTAGTCCCTACAGGTTCTGCAGCGTGAGCTCCGTGCTTTGAACGGAGCTTGCGCTCGAGCATTTCTCCACGTGCTCTGATCTCCGGTGCCACCACACACTCGGGGAACGATCCTCCACCGCAGCCCCTGCCCGTTTCAATCTGGATGAGCATCGTACCGGCATGCGGTCGTGTATCACTACTGCGTGGTGACACGTTAAAGACCTTAGGCTAGCGGTTGCGCTGCACTGGTTAAATTGCTCGATCTACAGCGAGTGACTCGTCGCAACTTTAAATGGCTGACCGAACTAGACGCTGTGTAAATATCCCCACAACCCAGCCTGTCCCCCACCGCACTTGGTTTAGCCTGTGAGCTAAATGAGCTACGCTTAGAGTATCGGCACTTTTCCCCCAGATATTGTTGTGGGCGCCGCCATCTTGGTGGTTAGTAACAAATCAAATGCAACTGCCGATCGTCGTGATTCAAAAGTGCGGTGTCAGGAAGCTCACGTAATATTGCTTTGCTTTGTCGCGAACTGTTTAATCATTTGTGGAGGACGGAAAAGCGTTTCCTGTGATTTCAGATAAAGCTTCAGATACCTGACAACCATCATTTTAAACACCAAGATGTGTATGAAGCGTAGCTTATTTAGTGCCTCTAGTTTAGCCCGACCGCATAGGCACAGAAAGAGAACGAACAGCTTAACCTCGCGCTCTTGGCGCTGCTTCAGAGGCTTCATCAGCCCGTAGCGTTGGCTGCGCTCCGAACTAAGGTAAAGCAAAGCAAATATTTAGATCTTAGGGTTTCACAAGTCAAACAAACAAAAATCACTTAACACGCCCCAATAAAAATAAAAAAGAATAGCGGGTTTATTTTGACTAACTGGAGATCATTTGACGTGCAACCGAAATCTCAGATTGGCCTCCGTCGGATTGCGGGCACCTCGGCCGATATTTAAACCCGACAGATATGGACTCATAGGCCAGCGCGTTGGCTCAGAGACACTGAGACGATTTAATGCTTTGTGCTTTGTTTTAATATGTATTGCCACTTAAGAGCCACCGAGGCGGTTTTTGAAACAAAATATAGTCAAACCATTCCGACAAGCATAGTTTGATTGCGAAAATGATTTTTGCAAGTGATAGAAACATTAAAATGTTTTCGCATACGTGGCGGAATCTGAAATGGCAGAATGCATTTCATGGTGCCCATTTCATTTGGATCGCGTCGGGTATGTATACCGACGCACAGTAGAACGCGCGCAAAGGTAGCTGTTGTGCACCCGCAGCCTCGCGCTTGTTGTTCTGACATCTCTGGCTCGCTCACTGCGGGCATCCAGGCATCTGACACCCTGACATCTGGCGCTTTTTCTGTCTTTCACGTGGCGTTCCAAGCGGCACACGACGGAAAATGCACATCAAGCTGTTCTTGAACACGTGTCGCCATCTGTATTTTATATTAAGAAACTACAACTCGCCGTAACTGAATGGGAAAAGTTTGAGGTCTTATAACATTCTTAACGTGTAATATATCAATATGGAAGTTCTGTAAAATGTAATATCGAAGGATGCTTCATAATTTAATGTCTCGTTTTTTTTATTAGCTGACGTGATTCAGTTTTTATAGCGGCATAAAATAGTACCATTTTAAACTTTATTTTTTATTTTAAAATATACATTATCTGTACAGTTTGTTGCTTACTTTTTTAATTTATTACATCCAACCGAACGCTCACGTAAAATATCGTGGACGATGGGACGTTACAACTCGAGAAATAATTTTTTCAATATTAGAGACTGTGGTCTATTAAAAGCTGAATAATTAACTAACAACTAAAAATAACCGTAATATCGAGACATTAAAGTATTGTTGAAAAGCAGCTCTTTATTTTGACATTTACTTTATAATTGTAAGATACATAGAAAGAAAGTTATAAGCCGTCAAAAAAACACCAAAACGTCATGCACGGTGGGGTTGCACCTTAAATGTTTCACCTACTTTTCAAGCAGCGGTGTTTCGGGTGGCCTTTGTCCATTATTTTTATAAACCGGAAGTTCTCTGCACGACAAGGACTGGAGCACCGCCTGGTGGCGTTCGCCGTAAAAGGGGTCTATAGTGCAGTGGGCAATCGTTGCAGGTGATACCACAGCTTCGCTGTTCAACCCCCTTCACAACGTAGATTGTTGTTGGTTTTTTTTTTGCGGGAGAGCAGTATACGCACCGAACCTTTCAATATCTATACTCTATTTCACCCTATGATGTACCGCAGGGAAGGCTACAAGGGCGAGCTCCTTGCTCTATACTTCGTTTCAGCTTCCGTCCGAGCGCAGCCAAATCTACGTGTGGCCGGAGTCAATCATCACGCCGGCAATAGGTCACGCGATATCGCCTGCGCTTTTGTATCACTCCGCTGGTCGTCCGCGCCGCCCGCGCTCGCCGAGTATTTCGTCTGCTACGGGTCCATAAAGGTATCGTCCGCTACAGGTTTAAAGAGTACCCTTTCATGTTCTGAAATTTAGTCACAGGGGATGTCAGTACATGGGCTGGCCGCTCGTGTTTGTGTCCGAGCTTTTCACCTGTTCGGCATTTCGGCGTAGTTTCGAGATGTAAGTACACATTGCAAGATGCCCGATGACCCGGCCGTTGATGTTTCCTTGTATTGTCTGGATACACCAGGGCTCGAGGCGCAGTCCTTTCCACCAGCTTCTCGGCGTTCGAATGTGATCGGCAGGTAAAAGGGTGCCCTGATTTCGCCGTGTATTAGACCGATCTCACCAGCCAGTTTGACTACGCCCCCGCTGCCGCAGTGCATCCAGGGAACTTTAGTCTTTCTGCACGTGCGACAACCTCGCTGGAGCTCTGCACGTGTGGAGCACGAGACAGCACGAGTCCTCTCGTGCGCTACCGTTCGCCTCCTGTGAACTAAAGTTGTGGCGGCCACACGCATGCGCCGGACACTTAGTGAGATCGGTCTATTGTAGTGGCCCGGACGCTTTTCTTGTTTACAACGCATTCGCGGTACGACGCGGCCAGGGTCTCATGCCGAATTTGAAAGTACACATTCATCACGACCTCTCGCACCTGACACCCAAACGTACCTTTGCCAAAGGACGTTTTGAAGCGATTCGGTGAGGAAAGCAGCGAAGCACATGATTCGGCCATTACGGGAACGAAATCAGACAGAAAAACGAGAAAAACTGACGCTGCAGCCGTGTTGCCAGCGAATGCACGTGTTTTCACCAAACCATGCATTTACATATATTAATAAAAACATAAACTTCAGATATTTAATTCCTTTAGTTGCAAATCATTTTCAGCAGTACACATCTGAATATTGTGCAATGTTTACGCCCAAAACAGTTATTTAAAAAAAAATATACTTTTGCGGAATACTTTGCGGTGCGTAGGAATGCTCTTCTCGAAGTTGCGAACCGTCCCTCAGCATTTGGCTGCGCTCGGACGGAAGCTGAAACGAGTATAGTGCACGTCTCGGCGGCACAAGCTCTCGTGTACTAAGGGCAGCTGCCGACGCTATGAGCTCCTTCCAGCCTTCGCTGCGGTACAACTTAAGGTGAAACGGGGTATAGTGGGCCGGACGGGAAGACCCAATCCTCCAAGCCGGCTACTTGACCTTTGTTCGAGCGCCGCTTCGGCTGTATAACTATACACCGATTCAGGATTTTCCGCTAAATTTAGCTATTGAGCCGCGACGGACGGACGGACGCCGTCGCACGGTTTGGTGGCACTAAAATGCTAACGAACCAAAAAAGAATATAAAACTGTTTTTTGTATTGTATTGTTCATTTGGACGGGCGGTGCGCGACACTGCTAGCGCGAACACGACTTCGCTGCTTTCGCATTTTACTTCGAAAGGGTACTGGCCGGCATCAATATTTAACGCTTTGGTTGGCACCGCAACTGAGCACGTTCCGCCACTATGGTAGTTTCGATGTCAGTCCTTCAGTATTGAGAGAAATACACAGAAAACTGGAGAAGGCTTATTCGGGCTAGCAGTGTCGCGGGTCGTACGTTGTTGCAGAAAGTTCGCTGAATACTGTAAGGCACCATTTATATAGTTAAACAGTGATTGCTATACTTTATGAACACCAAATATGGACTCAAACTCGGTTGAGATGCCGAGGACTCGTCAAGCTGCATGCGTCTTTGCAGCCTTTTGCCGGTCTCTCTCTGTCATACGACGGAATCGTCATCATCACCACCACTACAACCACCACCACCATCATCATCATTACTACCACCACCACCATTAATAATACACATTACTATTATTATTAATTATTATTAGTAGTAGTATTATTATTGTTCCTCAGTTAGATCCCAGCTAGAGTACGCCGCGGTTGTTTGGAACGACATTTTCAAAACTAGCAGTTTATCTGTTGAGCGAGTTTATCTGCCGAGCGAGCTGATCAGTTGAAGGGTTGATGTTTGTCAGTACGATATGCAAGTATTTGCTTTTTGCTCTCACGCCTGGTGATGTCTCTGCTTTGTGCTTTTGATTCCCCTTGTTGATTTGAGTGTCTTTCGTACTTGTTAATATCTTTAGTCTCAGACTGGTGAAATACGTTCCCCTTCTGCACTCATGTGTATATGTGTTTGTATGTGTGTGTTTTGCTTGTTTTTTTTAAAGTGTGCCAACACTAAGACCGATTTGTTGTTCCTGGACACTGTAATAAACTGATTGATTGATTGATTATTATTATTATTACTTATTAATTTTTTGTTATTAGAAGATTTTAATCTACCAGGACTGCTCTCTCCTCTTTTCATTTCAGTCCTGCGCACGCCCGCACACACACACACACACAGACAAACACACAGGCACACAGGCACACACACACACACACACACACACACACACACACACACACACACACACACACACACACACACACACACACACACACACACACACACACACACACACACACACACACACACACACAAAAGGCACCTTTAATTTCGATTGCCAAATCAAGCTGGCCGGTCTTCTGACAAAAACATTCCTGCGCAACACCTCTCTTTAAAACCAACTGCGCACGCGTCGACGACAATTTGAATCAAGTCGAGTTACCGAACCGGAGACTGCAAAAGGCAGTATCGAAGCGCCGAACTGCGTGCCATGTTTCTGACAGGCCGCTGGAATGAAACCGTCCTCGTGACATTCCCCATCCACCCCAACCCCCGCATTTTGGCTTCGGGCACGAATTCCGCGACCACCGAATTGTGGCGCGGCATTGTGTCTAGGAACGTCGCGAACCTGCCGACATTCGAGTTGTACCAGGTTCGACTCTTTCGACCTTCTAGCGCAAAGTTGGACAAAAGCTCGACTCAGGTTCGACTTTTGTGCGCGTGCGCGAAATTCATATAAAGAAAAAAAGGAGTTGAGGCCACCTGGTGGAGAAAAAGTGCAAGAAGTCTGGGGCATATCGTTCGATGGCTGAAACATTGAAAATGTCATATTGTTGCTTTGATATTGTATAAACTTTACTAATGTCTACACAATATAAAAGCAAAAATATTGTAATGGTAAATGCGTGCTTCGAATCGATAATAATAGTATGCGCAGGACCCGTCACGCTCTGCGTTTCGCGTCTTGATTTTTTTGTATTGTGAAGGTTAAGAGTGACGCAGCGCTATTCGATTAGGAACAACTTTTGCCGCAGGCCTTAATGATCATTTAATAAAATGTAAAATAAACCACTTTATATGTAATATATTATTTCCCAAAATTCGAAATGCTTGTGTATAGAAGCAGGCAAGCACTGTCCATAAGTTGAACTTCGTCAAGCTTTCTACAAAGGTCGAAGGTTCGCCGAAACCATTCGAACCTCGAGATTCGACGTCGAAACTCAGGTTTTCGACAAAAGTTCGCGACATCTCACGTGTGCGTGACGGAAGGAAACACGAAAGCAACAAGACATAACGCGGACGCTAAACTCTCGACAGCCGTTCCTTTTTTTCTCCCTATTCGGGATCTCGCGTCCCTAAAACTAATTAGTACGGTTCTGCGGCGGTCGACAGCGAGAGCGAACGAAGACTAGGTTTGTTTCTCCGAGGGGTGGACCGGGTTCATGGTACTGACGACGGGGTTGTCTGCTTTTGACATTTCCAAAGGGTTCCCTGCACTGAGGTTCAATGACTCCGTCGATCCTTTTGTCTTTGTGCGGGGACTTCTGTCGACATTCACACTCTAAGAAACCTGGACCGTCCCGCGAAAATCACTTGGGAGAGCCAATAGCTGCAGTTCGACAAATGACGAGACAGTAAATAATTAAAACAAAATGCCATGCTAGTGTTTCTTTGTATGTGAAGACTGTGCGGTGCGTGTAACGTATATCCGTACGTTGAGAGTGCACGTCGATTCCTGCTTGTTAGCTTCCTTGCGAACCTGGTATTAATAAACGACCAACTGAACACGCGCGAGTTTACCGCACCAAAACGAGTTAAACAATAAAAAAAAGCTTTAGGCGTTTGCAAGCAGCCACGCTTCGAGAGCTATAGTCTGTCCGCCGTGAACGGAAAACGCTTCGTTTAGCGGACAGACTATAGCTGTTTCCCAATCCTGTTTCCCCGCAAAAGTTAGGCGGGGAAATCGACGTCACGTGAGCTCACGTCACGTGACCTATACGATCATTCAGTTTCCCCGCTAAATTTAGCGGGAAAATATACGTCACGTGACACAGGAATTCTCTCCCCAATATAGAACCTTTCCGAAAGTCAGTCTACCCACCCTGTGCAGAGCCAAAGCCTAGATCCAGTACGCTGGGATCCCCCGATATAAAGGGTTAGCCGCATATCCAAATCCAAATCCAAAACCGACGCTCTAATGGCGGCACTATACACAGCCTCACCCCACAGAAAAAGAGCTCGACGTACACCTAAGCACTTCTTATGAGTTGTGAACGTAAAAGCATGCAAGCCGCTCGTCCGCTCCCTTTGTCGTCTGCTGCATACTTTTCGTCGCCGGTCAGCGCGCGTGCTCCCCTGGGCACGCTCACCTTGGACGCCCCGTGTTAGCGCCGCCCTGGTGGACACGCAGCGCCATGCGGTGAGCGGTTGTGGAAACTGACGGGCGCAGCGGCCAATGGGAGCCCCGTCGACGCGCGCCAGTCAATGGAACCGAAGGCGAAATCCATCAGCTTTACTTCGCTCCTTTGGGATCGGGGAAACTAGGTGCCGTTTTCGCGCTTCAAACTGATGACGTCAGCTCGCTCCATGGGACAGTTAATTCCTTCGCATTAAAAAGCGAACGTCTTCGAAAGCATATAGCAGAAAGCGGAAAAGATGTATAATCTTTTACGTGACCTTCGATTCACGAAACCGAGGGTGCTTGATTTAGCCGAGCATGATCTCCCTTCACCGCCATTAAAGCGGCGATATTGGAGCTTTTGGGACTGCCACAAGGTGACTCTGACTTTTGAAAAGGGTCTATTTCCTATAATGCATTTCACGCATTATAGACCGACTCAACTCACTTACGTCACGCCCTGCGGTGGCGCTACTGTCGGCACTGCGCATGCGTTAACGCTTCACTCCTCCCGAATTTGGTTTCTGCGCAGGCGCAGTGCCCACACCTGGTGTGGTCAAAGCGGTCTCGTTTGGAAACACTCTGTTGGTGTATAGGACTTCAAAAACAATGGACGCAGCCAATTTCTTTTTTGTATTAACGGTGAGACAGCGGTTTAAGCCTAGCTTACTGAGTGGCCTCGTGACCCTTGCTTCGTGACTCGATCTTTGGCGTCCTTATAGTCTAAGGCCTCATTTGCTGTGAAAAACCATAAGATGGTTGAGACATCGCCGCGCCCTGGGCTTCCTAAGTCATCGAAGACTATAAACAAATAAAAATACAAAGGGGACAAAAAAAAACAGTATAGGGGACGAGTGGGTGCGAAAAGTTTCGATGCAGTTGCCCGTCTCGGAAGCCTGTTGGCCGTCGTAAATGAAGTCCCGCGCGCAGCTGACTGACGAGCGGCAAAGTGGTTCACTTTCGAGGAGAAGCTAATCTCATAATGCGGGCGTCCACGCGTGAATCATTAAAGGTGGCGTCTCTTTCGAGGGAGCTCCAGGCGCGGTCGTAATACGACCCGACCGGCAGGCCGCGACCGACCGCCGGCTGGGAGGCCACACTAACTTGGCTTAAATGAATAATGAAAGGGACCCAAGAACCGGAACACTTCCCCTCACGAGCGGTTCCAAGTTGCCTAGCCAAACCGAGACAAGACAGCATCGAAAGACAAAGGGGCAGCCGATGGGTTTCGACGGTACAATTAGCTAACTTACTGTCCTGACGTGAGAAAGACATTGCAACGGAGTTTATCGTTTATGGATCGACTATGCGGAAAGGCCGGCTTGAGGAAATCTCGCGTTCCATGTCTCACTGATAAAGTTTCGTACATCGTTAAACTGCAGATTTTTATATTCCTAACACGCGTATTGTACGTGTTTACGAGTACTTTGTCGTTCTTCTTCGCTCTTCCGAGACCCTTACGATCGCGCGACCGATTGCACTGAATCACCATGCCGACATCAGTGAGGAATGAACCCTCCTAGTTGTAATGAACAAAGAAAATGGCAAAAAGAGGAGCCTATATTTAGGAGCACACGAAGCCCTCGTTTTCAAAATTCGGCATTTCTTCCACAGTATTGCCGTGTCCTTCTTGAAGTTAGCGTTCAATTAAACTGCAAGGAGATACATCTATAGACGCTATGCTGTAGCTGTGCATAGACGCCGCCATAGCCGACCTCTGCAATTTTTGTTTCCTTCTATTCTGTTTACTCCACTTCATCGTTATCGTAGCAGGACAGGTTATTGTCATTTTAGAATCTATTGTTCTCTTCTTCCCAGCATTCGCCATGGTGGAGGCTCGACAACGCACGCTTCACTGACTGAGAATCTCGGTAAGACAGAAGGTCAGAAATGGCGGATCATGTAATCCGGCGCGTGTGCAAAGCGTCAAGAACATTCCGACGTCTTCGGAACTGTTTTTACCTGTCCGAGTCGATATCGTGTACGATGTGTTTTGGTTTTCAAAACAAAGAGTATTGCAGAAAAAACAAAAAGGCTAAGCACTAACCTCAAACAGAGTTTTCTTTAGAAACCAGCGTGCTTTCCAAGACACGGGTGAACAAACGAAAGAACGCGAAGCTAAGTGAGCGCTACCTTTCGCAACAGTGCGTTTGGAAAGAGGCACCCAGAGTAAAAACAAAATGAAAAAATAAAAAAAAGTCAAATTTGGGGGTTTACGTGCCAAACCAACGACGAGCATCTGGCACGCCCCAGCGGAGGAGGATTAACTTGGACCATCTAGGGATCCTTTGACGTGCAACCGAAAGCTCGGTTACACGGCGCCTCCTCGGAATAAGCCTCCGTCAGATTGCGGGCACCTCGGCCGGGGATTCGAACCTGCCACATGGGGATCCGTAGGCGTGGGCCAGCGGCTCTCGCCTCGGAGCCACCAAGGCAGCTAAAAAAGAACAACAACAACAAATGACACACAAAGAACGACGGCACATTTCAATCTTAGCTGATAGTGTGGAGGAAGCTACTTGCTCACCGGACCAACGAACCGCCTCCCTTCCGACACGTGACCCCGCTCTCTGTGCGTGCGGGTATCGGGGAGGGGGGGGGGAGGAGCGTGATCACGTGACAAAAAGTAGACGCATGATTGGTCCAACAAGCACGTGCCTTCCACCGCACTGTCTGCTTAGGGGTCAACAGAATATAGTAATAGCGACGACCTTAAAATCCGTGGGCTGAAGAACAACAAGAACAACCAGCTCTGGCATCTGAGATGTCTCTAAGCACACACGTGTATTTTATACTTTGATAGCAGCAGCGTCTCTGTTGGTACCAAAAACAAATTGGGCAGCGTTCCAAGAAGTTTCGTACGAAAAAATAAAATATTTGAAGGAAATGTTAGGCTCGGGGTTTTGACGGAGAGTTCAAGAACGTGCGGAGAGGAGGAAGAGACACTCAAGACAGCTATACTTCTAAAGCCTGATTCACATGATGCGATTTTGCTCGCCATTTCGCAGTTGCGAAGTTCAGCACCGCAACTTCCACGACGCTTTTGCTTTTTTTCTGCCGCACGGGCGATTGGGAAGTTGCGAGCAAGATCGCATCATGTGAATCAGGCTTTAGTTTTGAAAGGTCGCCGAAAAGCTGTCGAGAAATGCAATTTGCGAGTTGCGTGCGCACAGATTTGCCCCTATTGGGAGTAAAAAAAATATAAAAAAAAGCCAACAAAGCACACGAGCATGCAAAAAGAAAAAAAGTAAGAAAACAAAAAGCAAAATAAATAAATAAATAGGGCATGTCAATGTCATTAAGGTGAACTAGAGTTCGTTTCGCCTGACGATGGACTGCAGCAAACCCTACGAGCACATCTTAGCCAGCCGAACACTGCAAGCCTATCACGTGGCTTCACTCCCCACTCGCCCCAGCGCCTCATTGGAAGGTCACGTGATACTCAGTCGTGTGTTTCATTGGTTCCGACGGCCCGTGCCGTACGCTGCGGCCCGTGGTCTAAGAGGAAGCATGCAGAGTAGAGGCGGAAGAGAGGAGCTTGTAAAGCTCTACTATATTTATATCTCGTTTCCTATACTAATAACTTTTTTTATTTTTTCGAGTTTCTTCTTGTCTTGATCCAGAGCGTTCTAAATTTCGAGCTGAGGTGCTCGGAAAATTTTACACGCCCCAGGCGCTTTGCGAAGCTTTGCTACAAGCCTTCACGACGACACGTGAAGCAGACAAACCGCGTTTGTAAGCCATCATTGAATTGCTTTTTTTCTTTTCTTTTTTTTTCTTTTTTTTTTTGGGGGGGGGGGGGGGCAGACGACTGAATAGTTTTTAGACTGTCTGGATTTCGGGGCTTTTGAAGCGGTCTCAATTCTAATCTTGCGCTGCGCGGGGGACAGGCGCAGTGTCAAATGTTCGAGTAAAAAGGTAAATCTTGCGACAGATCTTCCGCAGAACGCACGCTACAGTCATCGATAACTCCCCCTGCCCGTCACCGTTTCGATGTCGGGTATTCGTCTGATATGGTTGAACGAATGGTTCACTTTCTAATCAGCTCGCATTTTAATGGCAAAACTCCTATGAATGGCCTTATTAATGACATTTGTCGTTTTTATTTTCTGCTAATCCTCAAACGGAACGTGTTGGAACCTGCGCGTGTATTTGCGAGCTCAGTCTCCTTCTTATGGAGCGCATCATCAGCACTTTTTAGTTTCAAAGAATATGTTGTAAAACTCAACGGGGGGTGTCGCGACGGGCCGGTGGGGGGGGGGGGGGGGGTGCGACGAGCTGGGGTGGGGGAGGGGGGGGGTGCCGCCGCGGGCCACCGCCACGGGTGCCGATGCCACTGCATAAACGTAAGCCTTTAATTCTTTTATTTTTTTTTTAATACGGCTAGTTGGGGAATAAAAAAACATTTTTTTTTTGTTACGACATTTTGTGTGATCAAACCAAATATATAGTTTGGTCTCTTTTTTGGGCAGACTTTTCATTCATGCTTCCTTGCCAGGAAAAATTTTCTAACAGCGCAAAATCAAATTCTGCAAAAACAAAGACAAAAAACATCAACAACAACAACAACAACAACGTCGTAACGGATCGGGATTAATAATCTACTAATTATTTTCCTTTATATATAAAGGAGGAGATAGGGCAAAAAGCTGCATGGCTTGCAGCTTGACGAGGTCCTACCACGTAACAAAAACCAGGACAAAAACCAGGAGCACCAGGGTGGTCCTGTGAATGCACGCACGCATCTGATGGAATGAGAGCTACGTCGGAGCGCGTACATTTTGACATATCAAAAAAGTAATTATTCGTTGGTTGTTTATACAGCGGGGGTTTAGTCTGTCAGAACATGGCGGCATCGTTACCCACTGTAAACAAGAAATTTAGCCAGTGCGGTACAACCGCTAGCCTGGGGTCTTTAACGTGCACCACGCAGTAGTGATACACGACCGCACGCCGGTACGATGCTCATCCAGATCTTCTAACATGCACATACAAGTGAAACCACGCAATCTCTTTTTTGTTTTGTTTTGTTTTTTGTTCGAAAAAAAAAATAAGAAGAAAAGTTGCACGCCACGGGAAAGAAAGGGGATTTCTTTCGCACTTCCTTCGCCGTACGAGGCATCGATACGATGTATTTGCTGTGAGATTTGAAAGGAAAGATGCTACGCATCTACATACGTATAGAAAAAAAAAAAAAAGGTGACACGAACGAGATTAGAAGAATGCGTTTTGGGATTGGACTGGCGCTTGCTGCTTTTGCTAAAGTCGGGTGCGGAACTCTTTTACAAGAATGTCCTAGGTGTTCCCAGGAAATAAACTGCCTTCCACGAATTCCGCAAATAAGAAAATATTAATAAAAGCAGGATAGTATTACTTTGAATCACCGCGTAATCGAAGAGTGGAAGACGAATTCACTGAAATTTGAAGTTTCTATCTCAAAGGTAGAAACAAAGTGCGCGCTTCTCAAACGCGCACTTTGGTAAAATAAAAGTGTTCTTTTTTAATTTATTTATTGTTACTCGTAAAAGACGTATTTTGGTTGCTTAACACCTAATCCTTCATAGTTAGTTTTACGTGGCGTTCTATCTCAGAAAAAATTAAACTAATATACAAAAAAATCCCTTTCAGTATTTTTTTTACACTACTATTGGAATGAAATACATATAAACGAAAAACCGGAGTCGATGAAACACTTAATTGTTCATTTATGCCCTTCTTTTTTTTTTTCTATTTGCGAAAAAAAACTTTTTTTTTGTGGTTGTATAGACCTTATTTTATTGTTTTTTTCTCGTCCTCGTCTTTATGGTTCCTATAGAAGGTGTAAACAAGGAAAACGAAATAAAAAATAGAGAACATCATTGACTTAAGATTATGAATATTTCACAACATTGCGATCGGAAGTAGGCATTTCTAGTTTGGAACAGCAGTGGCGTAAGCAAATAGGCGAGAAATACCGGGTGTGACGAGTTCTATGCATATCATTATCGCTTCACGGTTAATGAAATTACGCCCATTAGCCGACAAGGACGCTGAATAACGAATCGCGAAGTAAAAGAAGTCTGAGCATACAGTGTTGCCCGCAGTCGGCACCGAAAGCAGCCAGGTGGCGCTGTCTAACAACCGCCTAATTGGCTAAAAGGACAACCAACCTCCATCCATCCGTCACACTTTGACCCTTGTTCACCTCTTGGAACACGTCAGAAGGGTGTGACAAGAAAGTTTTGCCGAACGAGCACAATCTGCGACGGCTTCGTTGACAAGCCATTGCGGAGAGGAAAAAGGAGAAGGGGGGAAAATATTAAAAACTATGAAAAACATGTGGGGCGGTAACGAGAGGGAAAGAGATTTGCGGGACAATATGATTGGAGGAGGGCTGAAATGACATCGTCCCGAAGGAGAAGCAGGAGAAAAGAAGGTGGCAATGGGAGGTTTGGGGAGGGAGAAGAACGGGAAAGTGGTTGAAGGAGACCGGGAACTAGGGAGAGTGAACTAGGGAAAGGATATTTAGAGACGAAGATTGAAGGAGGGATGAAAATGGTATTGTCGTGAAGGGAGAAGCAAGGGAAAAAAAGACCATTGAGAGGTTTGGGGAGGGAGAATACCTAATAGGGAAATGAATAAATAAAAAAGGAAACTAAAGAAAAAACTGTGGAATAGGGAGACTGGAAAAGAGATGAAAGTGAGGAGAGGCAGGGAAAAAAAGGGAGAAATAAGAGGTTTGGGGAGAGAGAACAACGTGAAAGTGGCTGAAGGAAAAAAGGAACTGGGGAGAGTTAACTAGGGAAAGGAAGAAATAGGTGAAACGGAGCAGGAGGAGTTAATGAACGGAACACGGAAAGCGACAAAGGAGAAATTGAGAATTCGAGAAATAGAAAGTAACGCGACAAACCTGGAAAACAATATCTCCAAATTTTGGGGAAGACAAAATCTTGAAAAGAGCTAAAAGTTAAGAGAGAGAGAGAGAGAGAGGGAGAAAGAGAGAGATCGGGGGTGGGGGGGGGGCGGGCTCGTTTTCAGATATTGCGCCATTGCTTGCAGGCTTTTCCGGTCAGCCTAAGCGTTTGATTATTTTTGGCGACGACACAGCGTTTTCCTGGAGGGCGACTGGTGTCATTTTGTTTCACGTACAACCCGCCGTCCATCTTCGTCAGAGCTGCCGGACGGGGCGGCTGCTATGACGGCCAGCGAAGAAGCGAGGAGGAAGGGGCAAGAAAATCTAAGCGGGTGGATGGGGAGAGAGGTGGTCAAGGCGAGATGACGAGTCGGACGTGACGAGCTTTTGACGCTTTCAAAGTAGGGATTGCTGAAAAATAAAGAACAAAGAAAGAAGAAAAAGTGGCATACACGAACTTAACTTCCCGACCTCACACGCCATTCCGGTGGCGCTACTGTCGGCACTGCGCATGCGCAAAAGTTTCATCTTACGCGAATCTGTTTTCCGCGCAGCACCCGCAGTGTCCGCACCATTGTAAGCAACCACGGGCATGTTTGTGAAGTACAAAATTGCAGAGGGGAAGCAAACTAGCTTAGAAGGGCGAAGAGACGAAGCATACATTTGGTTTCTAATTTTTATGCTATAGGTGGCGCAACCTACCGCCCGTTATGAAGGGTATACGGCCGTTGGCATACACTCATCCATCCATAGAGCGTGTTGCTCTATGGTCGCCGCCAACGTAAGAAAGGTTGGGCTTGGCGAGTCCCGCGAGCACTCTCATTATCGCTCCCCCCAGCCAATCAGGTTGCGGCATTGTCCGTCGAGAACCCCGAAGGACCAATTACGAAGCCATAGAAGCGTTCATTAACATATTAAGTCACGCCCGCGTTTTAAACTTGTCGGTGACTAAAAATAAGCGGCGTTACATGCCTCTATAAAATTCCTCGGTGGTTTATTATCGCTGCTATATGAGAAATGTTCGGACAAAAACTGCTGACCGAAAAGAACGATTGAGCACAAAAACGCTCGCCCTAATATCATCGTCTATTTTTTTCTTATTCTTTGCTTTGCATCTGTAACGGCTTTGAAGAAAGAAAAAACAAAAAAAAAAGAAGTCGCCCTGAATGAAGGTATTGCCCTCATAACTCACGGGTTGTTGTCGAGCCAGGTGTCGGTCTAGAGCATATGCATCATTTTTAAGTAACCTATAAATGGGCCGACCGAGAGATGAGAGGAGCGATAAAAAGGGCGAGAGGATATTTTCTTCGGAGTCAAGACGCGTCTTCGCAGTTTTATGCTTTGGCTGCCAGGAGCTATAAAGTTTGGAAGCGATGACGCATCAAAGTTTTTGTCGCGTGGGCACGAACTTTCGAAAATGCTTGCTTAGCGGTTCGGTGTGGCAGCACGGAACAGCATCAGATATGTTGGTGGAAAGCTGAGCTTGGTAGTGCCCAGGCTTGTGCGCATACCGTTTAATCGACAATGAAGTAAGAAGAGCTAAATAGACTTTTTCGGAGAGCGACTGTTTTCCAAAAGTCGTTTCATCTGGTTGACAGCCTGTGCGACAAGGAACAGATGAACTGCGGGGAGAAGCCCGCACACATATATAGAAACGATCTACGGAAAGACCATGCCTGACGCGCCGTAACAACCCGCATCTGTCAAAAAGAACCAACCATGACAGATACCTGATTACCTTGGGTGGAGAATGTGCTTTCGTGTGCAGTTTTTACAGTTTTATTTTGTTTGCGCGAGCTCCGAAGGCTAACACTCGCCCGACGGTGGAAGCCTTTTTTCTCTCTGTGGTCTACCCTAATGAACCACCAGAAAGTGAGTGAGGTTCGTTTTCTAACCTTTTGGCGGGAAGTTTTGCACTTCTAAATTGCATTATTCGTTGTTTTCAGGTCTTGTTAAAAAAAATGAAGACTGCTTTTGGAAAAGTTGTGTTATATTAAATAATAGACATTGGGAATCGCTTTTTTTAGTGATTGTTCTGATTTTCTGAAGCACGAGTTGTGCTTTAAACATGTCGCAACAACAGTTATAACCATAAAAATACACCTAGCAGAAAGTGCATAAAAGTAAACACGGCCACCGCAGAGCAGCGCGGAGGTTCCTGTTGAGTATAGAACCAATGGTTGGACCGTTACGGACCGAGTGTTCAGGAGATTCCAACGTACGGAACGCGTAGGCACACCCTACCATGTATCTGTACCCTACAACCTTCTAGCTAACATGCAATGGGGTGGATATAAAGTATGAAGCGAATCGCGAAGACAAACGAAAAAAAAACCTCTCTTTTCCTGTCGACCCTGCCTTTCTTAGCCACTCTTTTCGGGGGCTGCTTTCTTTCGCGAAAACATAAAATCCGAGGCCTTTTTGCACCCACGGCAAGCAACAGGTGAAGCTACCAATTGAAGACCGCGAGTAAACACACGATGAAACACCAGGTGCTAAACCCGAAAATTTCCAGACACCGAGCGTACAACTCTGCGTTGACGCGTCGAAAAAGCTGGGGAGAACTACCGGTACCAGAATGCGCCGCGGACATGGTCAGCGTCGCGGCAACTCCTCGGTGAAATCGGTCTACTGGATATACCTATTTTTATATTCAGTGTTAGAATACTGTTATTATTTGGAACAGCGCACAACGCTGAACTTCCCTACCTGTAACAAATCACGTGCTAGAGTCAGCCTCCTCAGCGGCACGCAGCAAGTAGTCGCTAAAAGCGTCACCCCCCCCCCCCAAAATAAAAAAAAAGTAAAAATAAAAGACGTTTACAAATCTCTGCAATGCGAAACTAGAGCGCAGCTCTTGAGGAGGAGGAGGGGATGGTATGCCCCTCCTCCTCCTCCGTCCGCACCCTCCTCATCCCCTTCGTCCTCCTCCTCCCCTCCTCCTCGTCTCTCCTCTCATCTCCCTCATCCTCCTCCTCCTTCCCTCCACCTCCTCCTTTCCTCCTTTCTCCTCCTTCCGCTGAATTTGTTCATGGATGACGTGACACCAAGTCGTGGCGTCATTTTCCCACTAAATTTAGCGGAGAAACAGAATTGCGTGTTGAGGTCACTGACGACGTCAATTATCCCCTGTTAAATGTTAGCGGACAAAATTTCCCTGCTAACTTTAGCGGGAAACGTCCCATAATGCAACGCGCCCGGTTACACCGACGCGACGCCGCTCAACCTGGAAACGGGCGCCTAAGAGCTGCGCTCTAAAAGGTAAAGAACTGCGAAAAGCCGGTGTTAGCGTTGAAAGCGGACTTCCAGATTGGAATAAGAACCTCGTCTGTCTAAGGTCACGTTTTCGGAAGCTCCACGTATGCGTCGCTGGCAGTCCTTCCATTAATAATAATTCGCTTTATTTCCATCAATGTACACCAATGGAGGAGACCAAGGAAAAAAACTGCGTCGTGGCAGCTTGGCAGGTCCCGGCCCTCTTATTGAGAAAGACAGAGCTCATTGCGCACGAAAGTCAGTACACAAGAATAACAGAAAGAAATTATACAATCATAATATAAGCACTCAGTACAAACAGAAATATGCACACTCTTATATGGTTTTAGGAAGACATCGCTGAGTGCAGAAAATTCCCTCGACATCAATGCTTTTTTTTTGTATTTAGACAATTTAGAAGGTTGGAAGCGTGAACTCAAGCATCTGATATCCGAAGTTATTCGCGTGCTTATTCGCGCGTAGTTATTCGCGTTCGCATGCTTTAGTTGACAGAGTTCGATCTAGTAAACTTTGAGACCGCATTAACGCGTTCGTTTTCCGCCAGTGTGATAGCTTTGTGACCTTTGCCTTCCTTTATTTATTTTTTTCAAGCAAACTACACTACAGAGCGTTGAGCTGTTCGTAGGGCCTTTAAATAAAAAGTATATGAATGAATAAATGAATGAACGAATCAATCAACCAATCAATCAATGAGTGAATTAATTATTAAATGTCCGAATCTATTCATTTGCGAATGAATGAATGAAATGAGCAATCAATCAATAAATTAAGGTGGAATTATTGAATAAATTAATGGGATGCGCATGACTGGAGGATACGTTGTGCCGAATTGTCGAGTTGCTAAAACCCCACTGGCATAGTATTGCGGTGGATGATTTGGGGGGACTTTCCTCGTTTACCTTAATTTATAGACCACGATGCCTGCCAATCCGGGTCCGCTCAGGGGCAGTCAGAGACCCCGATGAACAAGCAGCTAAGGGTTTCATCTTGGGCCCAGAGGAAACTCGATGGTCCCGACTCGTTCGAAGAAAACTGTTTTTTTTTCTTTCTTGTCATTTTTGTTTTCTTGGTGGGCACCGATGATCAGAGGCTCGACGAAGAGGACGGTTATTAGCGCCCCTCGAGAATCTGTGACCGCCGGGAGGCATGATTGGGTTCGCGGTCGAGTGATTCTAGCGGCGGCCGCCGTCGCCGAGACCGTAAACACTGACACCGAAAAGCGAAATAACGCTATGCGTTCATTTTGTCTTGTCTTAAAGTACGTGTCCTCGCTGGCCAATACAAACCGTTTCACGTTGGCAGCTTGACAAAATAAATCCTACATAAAAAAAATAAACACGACAAGGAAATTACATTTTAAGGTTGTCAACCTCAATTGCTCTCTCTTTCTCTCTCGATCTCTCTCCCTGTATATATTCCTCCTTGCTAACAGAAATTCCTCCTCTGAATACTCGAAAATTGTTCCACATAATTAAAAAGAAAAACAAGAAGATGAGGGTTTACTGCAAGTAGATAGCACATATACGTTTTCTACCCCTCCCCAATAAAAAATACAAAAAAAGTTACGCGCGGTTTGTTTTAAATACAAATGGTGTGCAACTGTTTTTTTTTTGCATGTTTCGAATTTTGTGTGATATTAGATTGGTCTTTAGCGCATGTGTTTCAGCTTTCAATCAGCTTCGTGCGAACTGGTTCTAAGGCGGATTTCCGAACCGCCCCCCCCCCCCCTTCCCCTTCCTCTTCCTCTTCTCCTTATCCCCGTAAACAAGGCGATGTGACTTCCATAAATGCGCGGCAGACTGCAGTAACTGGCCCCGCTGACTCCCGGCATACGCTTGTGTCCTTAAGCTGGTCCGCCTTAAATAAAGGAAAGGAAAGGAAAACGACAAAAATTTTTGCACCTTTTGTTGCAATAAAATACGAAGTTTCCATAGTTTATTTGTGTATCCCTTTTAGCCAAGGGATGTCCTTGAAGAGGCAAGCCTTCTTCCCATCTCCGCGTCTTCCCAGGTTCAGCGCCTCAACCACGCATGCGCTAAAGCGAGCTATTGACGTCGCCTATCTTGTTTTCTTTTCCTTTTTGTCTTTTGCTTCTCAGCACCCAATCGACCAGACAGACTAAGGAGAGAAGAAAGAAAAAAGGACCTTGGCATTTCGATAATGACCTTTCCAGGAGAAAAGTCCCTCCGAATCGAGCGCCAAACCCAATAAACGGAGAGAATGCGAGAACGGGCCCGAACCGCAGTTGTCTTCGAGAAACCTTTTTACCTGCGAGGTACACGTCCAGGGAAGACTCTAAGGTACAAGAACAAAGAATTTCCGGGTTCCTTGCCGTGTCCATGCAAATCAACTGCGGCGACAGCCAAGACGCTGCGCACGGCTGCACACAATCACACTGAGCACACTAACCATGACGTGCAGTGACGTCACAGTGTTGGCGTCACGTGACGGAACATCACGATGTCACGTGACGTGACAGTGACATTTGACGCCATGATGTCGCCTGATGTCGCAGCGTCGCTTCATGTCACTGGTGCTGCACATATGTTGAACTCAATCACATTACGCATTAACCGTGACATCAGGATGTCAAGTGACCTCACAGTGTCATGTAACGTCAAAGTGCCCCGCGCCGTGACATCACGATGTCCCGTACAGTGTCATCATGTGACATCATGATGTCACCTGACGGCAGCAGTGTACAGTGACGACACATGACACCATTCAATTCACCCGCTGCGAAATGTTTTTCCTTCAGATGCTACAGCACCCGTGAAGGCGTTACGTAAGAAAAGGAAAAACGTGAGATGACAAAAAAAAATAAAAAAAAAAATAAATCGCTTGTTACTTTAAGCGAAACAACAAAGCAAGCACAACCAGCTTGAAATGCTTGCATGCGTGTAAACCTCACTCTGCAGATACAACGTGAATATGAATACATCTGTGTTAGGAGATTTGTTCCATGACGCCAGGTGACGTGGTCACCTGGCTCACGTCGCGTGAGACTGTGACATCGTTGCCTCACACGTCACGTCAAGTGACACTGTCACACCATGCCACGACTTCCACGAAACACTCCTGGATCCACTGCGATGTCTCGCCAATAACGGCGGTGAACGTTAAAAAAGAAAAAGGACGCCACGAAGAACATTTTTACGTGATTATGGGGAAGAGGTCGCGAGTCTGCTAGGACGAACCCGCGGTGGCGAACAATTATGGAAGCCGTGACCAGATGTCGAGCGCGTACCTTTTTTGTACACCACTCTGCTTCCTGCAAGCAAGCGCTCGTGCCCTCAAAAGCTGCGGGCACTGCACAACTGTACATTTGGCGTCCTTCTTTTGCCTTACTTTTGCCGTCCTTCTTTTGGAATTGATTTGCTTCACTCTATCGTCAAGTAAAAATACGTTGGAGGTTGTTTTTGTTTGATTAATTGCATCACAAAGTAGGACATCGTAAAATATAGGCCAAAATCTGTATACCGGATTTAGTCCGGCTCCAAGGTATTTACTTTTTTTTCTTTTCATTGATCACAGTTGTTTAATAAAAACGGTAAGCATACATGTTACTGCGAAGGTTTTGTAACCTTGATTGGTATGAAAATGTTCAGAAATATTATTTCTTTATTACTGGGCCCATGTGTTTGTTTCAAACAAAACAAGTTGCTGACAAGACACCAGTGTTTTTGTTTACAAATTCCTAGTCTTAATAAAGTGGGACAAACAGTCATATATTTGCCAGGAGAAGGAGCTTGAAACTTCATCGAAAGAATATTCGCAGAGGACAATGTCAGACACAAAAGATTAATAGTCGGCGTGGAAGTTCAACTGCACTATACAAGAAGATCGGGATCAAGGATGCACCACACAAAAGTATGCGCTGGTTAACGACGTCAAACAGTGTGTCGCAACCGTAGCATCAAGCTTTGTTCCAATCGGCAGAAGTCCGGTTCAGGGGGTCCTGAGGCGCAGTAAAACTTACGAAATAAGTTAATACCGCGTCATTCTCCCCTGACCCGCGACCACGGCTCTCATCCTGTCTGGTAAGAAATCATAGAGCGCGGCCACGAAGTCTGGCTCGGCCCGAAGCCACTCCCATTCACCTCTCACCGCTTCCCACAATTTGTCGGCAGTGGCGCGGTGGAGGGGACGCAGTGACATGGCTACCTTGATGCGCCTCCAAACGTGTTCGATGATATTCAGATCGGCTCCTTTTGGGGGCCAAGGCAGCTTCGTCAGGCAGCGCTCCTCGAGGAGATACGAGCGTGACAACGCATTTTCCACTTCGGCGCTTTCTTGAAATGCACTGAAATGCATGTTAGCTGAAAACGTGAACATTGGGCTACACGGCACACGCATCGTGATGGTGGTTCCGTCGGCCAATATTTTCGCTAGCAGACGGCCGGAAGAGCGCAGCGGCGCAGTGAGCGCAAGTGAGAATTTATCTCGGCCTCAGGGTGCGCCGTGTTTACGGAGCGATGCGACAGGCGGCGCAGGTAGTACCGTGCACAGGCCGGAGCGCTGTTTCAGCTCATATTGTCCGCGATAGTACATTTTGCGGCATCCGCGAGGAATGAATCGCCGCATGTCACATTATTCACGCGAAGTTGCGCGGTGTAACGAGCCTCGGTAATTTCGCTGAGGCCGCTCAAGTAGTCACACATCGCCAGGAATGACGTAGAATCAACAATTCGAACGCAAAAAAGGGCAGGGGACTCACAGCGACGCCGACAACATCGCATTCCAATGGTTTGTTTAGGGCGACGGCGAGGTTCTTGCCCACACCCCATCGCGCATGCGCGGTGCCGGTGGCGTCCGCTAGGGGCGCTCCGGTTTGTTTGTAAACATGAGTCTGCGTATATTGTAGCCACACGCAGAGAAGGGGAGGGGGTTGTCGTGGTGTTGTACACGCCGATGTTTCCAGATTACTACATGCCAACTGCAACAACTTTTTATTATTCATTCACGCCATCTTGGCAAGTTTTTAACCCAGGGTTGTTTACCTGCTTTTGTAAATACTCTAAACACTACACGGGTCTGATGATGTATACGAAAGGCGGTTGATGGGTACGGCGAGCGCGCAGCTCCCACCGCACTGTCAGCTTTAGCGGGTGAACGAAGTTTAGGCGGCACTGCGTGGATCCTGCCATCCATGATGACGTCAGAGGAGGAAAGGCGTGGGCCTCCTCTTTCTAAGTGGTCTTGGCTGAGCACCTCCGCAGACTCTCTCGTCCGCGTTGCTCGTTAAATATGCAGTTTATACCGCAGCGGACGAAATAGGGGTACACGTGCTTACCTCCGGAGAGCCCATGTTTAGGAGAGGGACCAACTCAAGCCATGGAGAGCGTCCGCAATGTAACTAATGCGCGGACGATCTCTTGTGCGCGCTGGTCGCATGCGTTGCGTAGTCGCGGGCGAGAGGGAAAGCGGAAGGAAAGGTGAAGACGCTTCCAGACGATCGACGCTCACCTCCTCGCGTCGCGTATTCAAAAACGCTGCCCATAAACCAGTGTTGGACAAAATACTCGATAAAAGTATTTAAGTTCAGTTACTAAACACCTGCTTCATATCGTATTTAAAATACTACCTGCTACTTTCACTGTAAAGCACCTTGAGTAGAGTACAAATACTTTCAGGGCCGGCCGCAACTAAACGCCGCTTAGCGAAAAGCGGAGCTTAGTCGGGAACCCAAGCTCAGTTTCTGGTTTCGTTCGGCTGCACCGCAATCGCTTATCGCCGTTCCTAGCACTAACCGACAGCGGAATCTTGAGCGCCCAACATTGGGCGCTTTGCTTTTGCTTGTTTCTCAATCCTGGATTATAAACATGGCGGCTGGTTTGTGGTGGCCGACGCGGTGGACGAAATTGGTTGTACGCTAGTGTTTTAGGCACAACAGCGTGAGTCTCGATAGAGTGGCCTGATTGTGACAAGATGCAGCAAATATTGTCTGTGAGCGTTTATCGACCCTGTTTTCAGTTCGCTTCCACTCTGAGTGCGGTTAGCTCTCTGAACTGAGATACGGACGGAGCTGTGGGCTCTAGCGTCTGTTCTTCCCGTTGGCTTTTCTGCAACGAGCCTGTCGCATGGTCTTACTGATTTTTCGCATAACTGTCACGTATTGCCATTTAACACCTTGCGAATTTCTGCTTGCAAAACATACCCTTTAATCCGATCGGTGGTTGAAATAGTAGCCGTACGGCGATCCGTGGCCATCAGCTGATTGTCGACACTTCTGCCGGTTGCATCAAATTGCGGTTAATTTTAATAATAAAACTGCAAAAATTAAATTTCTTTAGTTTTGAGACAACCTTCAGTGAATTTTCCTTGTCTCGCGAGTATAGAATCTTCACTTCAGAAAACTGCGTTCTATAACCGCAACTTTTCTGGTGATCGTGCTTTTTAGAAATGTTTTGCTTTATATCTTTCATTCGTGGCGACGACAAATCGTAACGACTACAATGCGAGATTCGTTCAGCGCTGTATTGAGGCAGGCTGGGGCAGGTGATGCGAAGAGACAACCGTTCTCGTGGGCACGATGTGATGTACCAGTGGGAGTTTTCTATACTTCGAAGTCTGCCGCCGTCTATTTGTAGTGAACTCAAGATCTGCCTATTATCACTCGCGAACAAGCTTCTGGTTCTCTATCAGCAGGAATAAAAAAAATGGTTCTGGGCGACCTTTGCGTGTTCAATAATTGACAGTTTGTATGGTCATCAAGGGATCTACCAGTAGTATCGCTTTGATGTATTGATAGTTATACCTTCTTTGCTTGTCACTAAAGCAAAAGATACGTAGTTCCATTACCAAAGGGTTTGACACGATCAGTTCAACGACGGTACAGTGCAGTTTTTGTCACCTTGCTGATAGCAACGAGTACGGTCGATGCAAGATCTCGACGACTTCCTATTCGACGATTTTCGGGCATTTTCGCAGCTGCCGTGGCGAGTTCGTCGCTATTCTGAACTTCATCGGTCTCAGGCATGACTTGATTTCAGTAGTCATCTTACCTCGCCTACTTATTCTCGATGATGTTTTTCTTCTTCAGCGATGTTGCGAGTAGAGAGTCCTTTTCGCGTTCGGTGAGATTTGGGGGCCCCCGATGGCTCCAGTTATCTCCAAAATGCGAGCACGAAAACTACTGTCACTGTCAAAATATTCTGTTATCAACTGATATTAAACACACAATCACAGATGTAAAGAGCATTCGTGTTTATTTGAAGCTTTGACTCCTGTTTTTGAAAAGTTAAGCGAAAAATGATTGAATTTGGAGACCTTAATTCGTTACTCACCGAAGAAATACGGCGAAAAGCAGACGCCAACTACTACTATTGCGGCAGTTTTTCTTTTTTCTTTTACATCACGTGATTCCTCTTCGCCAATCGCATTCATCCCTCTGAGCGTTCCCTAGTTCGCTCTGTTTGTCCCTACATTCCCTAGGCAAATCCAGCGTTTAGCTAGGGGCGTCTGTAAAGCCAGGTTAACGTTGGTGCAACCGGAATTTAAACCCGTGCTTATCCAAGCCCGGCTTAGGGCGCTAAGCCGACTTTGTAAAGAGCCGCTTTAGGTTAAGGTAAGCGACGTTGGTGCAACCGGCCCTTAGAAATGTAATTCAATTACTTTTTAAGATACTTCCGCATTGCGTAATTTGTATCGATGTCAGTGACGAACACAGTTTTACAGTTGCGCGAATCTGGTTTTACCAGAATTGTTTGTTAGCACTCAACAGCACAAAACGAAAAAAAACAAAAAAACATCGTACGGCTTTTCTATGCAGCCGAACCATAAAGAGCAGGATATCACTGATACATGTTGCGACACATTTCTGGGACAAAGAAAAAAAAACATGTTGCCTGATATTCCCTATTTAAGGAGTTCAACGAACTTGGGATACCGAAATGAGTGAGTCTATAACAAAGAGAGCCCACATAATAGCCACGGCACTGGTCGCACCTTCTTCATGTAGGTTGCGTTCAGAAAGGCACTCAACGTTGGGAGACGCTTTGTTAGCATTTTGAGATGTCATTTTGCTCGTAGTTCGTTTCCTGTTCAGTTCTCTGCTTATCGATACTCGCTTATAGGACAGCGTTCGCGAGAGCAATAAGTGCCGGATTGACGACAAAAAAACAACAAAAAAAAAACTCGACGTTTTGCAGTAGCGTTGTCAAATAAACAACAAGCAAAAAAAAGTGTATTGTCTTTGTGTTGACTTCTTATTTTCTTCTATTTGTTATTTTCTTTGACACTGAAATCTGCATCGTTGTCGTGTGTTGTTTCCCGCTCTGCGTTGCGCCTAAGCGTGGAAATCTTTACTTCCGTAAAAACAACCCTTTTGTTTGAGGATCTTTAGGGGGATCGGTGGCCGAGTGGTCTAGCACACACCAGCTCGGGAGCACGTGGAGCGAAAGCTCGCGCTGCAGAACCCAGCATCCTGGGCTCATTCCCCACCCCTGCCCGTTTCGATCTGGATGAGCATCGTACCGGTGTGCGGTCGTGTATCATTACTGCGTGGTGCACGTTAAAGACCCCTGGCTAGCGGTTGTACCGCACTGGCTAAATTGCTCATCTACAGCTGAGACACCAGACGCCCTCTGAAGCAGACAAACTTCCGGCTGTATAAACATGCACACAACAATTTGCTTGGAGGATCTTTTGGGGGAAACTCTCGGAAACAAAAAGCACCCTTGGGAAGCGAGGGGAAAACCTTCATTTTACGAACTTTGGGCTGAAATATGAGTCACAATCGGCATAAATGCGATGTTTTCACCAGCTCAATCTAACTGAATCCGTACCTTATCGGAGCTAGCAACAGGATTTGGTTACTCAAGAGAATGTTCACATTTGCTCGTGCCACGCCACACCACTTTATACCGAAAAACCCGGAAAATGGCCGAAATGTCAAAAATGTATTTGAGATAATGAGTACAAGATACTCAGAAATGTAATTAAAATAGAGTATCAAACACTCTCGATCAAAAGTATTCGCGAAATACCAAGATACTCCTAAAAGTATTTGAAATACAGTATCTTGAGTAGAGTATTTGAGATAGGCACAAGTCTGCCATAAACCACGTGACCCCAATCGGGCAGTTGGAAGCACTCTGAAGTCTAGGCACATCACTTACCTCCTCCCACCGATACCGAGTCCGACACCGAATGGCGTGCGCTCGCGTTTGAAGAGATGCTTGGGGAACATCCCCCGCTTACGACCATTCGTGTAAATGGCGACGGCAAACTGCGCTACTCGAGAGCTGATGAGGACGACGAACACACGAGCAAGGCGCGGCAACCGTCGCGAGAAGCATAAATAAGTTAGCGCGTTCCATTCGGTTAAGTGATGCGGCAAAAGTGGAGCCTGTAATTTGGAGTCCCCTAAGCCGGCGTGAGGGCCTTCGTTGTGCATCTACTATTCGCAACTTCAGAGGAGGCAGTGCCACCCAGCGGAAAAGACGCGAAGGAGAAAAGTCGGGAGCTATACAGCGCCTATTCGAGTGCGCAGCAAAAACTAGCGTGGCCTGGCGAGCGAAATGGGAAGCAGAGAGAAGGGAATGAAATACATGCCGTTGAAGTTGCAAATAGATTCCTAAAAAAAAACAAACAATTACGTGGTTTTTTAATACAGCGATTAGCTGCAGGCATAATTGAAAGAGCCGCGACAGGTCACGTGTAAATTTTCCCGCTAATTTAGCGGGTAAACTGAATTGGTGTGTGGGTCAAATGACATCAAGCCATGTGACGTCATTTTTCCCGTTAAATTTAGCGGGGAAACTGAATTGGCGTTGAACAACATGTGACGTCAATTTTCCCGCTAACTTTAGCTGGGAGACTGGATTGATGTTCAAGTCACGTGACGTCAATTTCTCCGCCAAATTTAGCTGAGAAACTTAGTTTGCGTGTAGGTCACGTGACATCAAGTCACGTGACGTCATTTTTTCCCCTACATTTAGCGGGGAAAATAAGCGGCCAGGAACATATACCTCAAATTGGTCTGAAGATCCTAAGAAAGCTAATCGCTACGATAATAGGTGCGCGTGCTTTTAGTGATTCGCACGTACAAGGACTTATATGCACTATCATTACTGACGGCGTTATTGACGGCGTTTATGTACGAAACACTGTTGGGTTCCCCTCTGTTTGGAAAGGGCCCGAGAGATAACGTTGATTTCGCGATGTGTACGTTTTCGATGCTGCGGCATAATAGCACCGAACCTGGTACGCTCGACAGCTGCGGTGAGCCGATTCGCATCTTATGAACTAATTTTTTCCGTTCGCTGCTTTCGCGAAAGAGACACCCAACTTCAGTGGTTGCAATAAAATACTCTTCCTGAAGATTTTTTTTTAAATTTGTTTTTAAAGTAAGTTTGATCGAAAATTTGGTCCATTAGGCATTGTGTAAAAGTAACTCGGAAAAACCAGGTTTACGATTCAGTGTCGTTTTCCGAATTCGACAAATTTATGGGAATAAATTCAGGCTTTCGTTGAACAGCAGTGGTGCCGCATTCCGTACAATTGACTCGAGCTTGGCGGAAAACTTTGACCCGACGTTAAAAAGGAAAGAGGGATTTACTCTCCTTTTTTTATGTATTATCTTTTTTTTTCTTTTTGTTGGGGGAGGTTTAGAAGCGATCATATCTTCGGTTAACGCTCTTTTTTTCCCAGCGAGTAAAAATCACAAAATAAAATTCGACTGGCTTAGACATTTCTTCGAGTGCAACGAAGGAGCAATTGATAGCACTTCGTGGGCTTTTCGGTTAGAAATTGACGTCACGAGAGCTGAGGTCATAACACGACGTAAGATCACGTTACACCGATTTCCTCGCTAAATGTAGCAGGAAAATTATTATGACGTCATGGGACCATGTCAAGTGACGTTTTAGTGTCACATGACGTGACGTCACAATTCGCCCGCTAAATTTAGCAAGAAAATTGTGACGTCACGGTTTCACGTGACACCTTGCACAATTTCCGCGCTAAATGTAGTTAGAAAAATGATGACTAGTGTTGTCATGCTTTCAAACCAACACAAGCAAAAAAGAACCGTGGAGGGTCTCCATACAAAGCTATCTCTTTAAAAGAAACAATAAAAATATTAGAATATAGTGCTTTCCAAAATAAAAAGATGACGATTAAAAAATTAAATTTATTATGATTTAGATTACTGTAGGTAGAACCAAGTAACTATTTATCGCTAGATGTCTTTTTAAACAGAGCAGATTGATTGAGCAAATCCATCAGATTATTGAAAACAATGCGGACGAAATAAGTACTGTAGATTAAAAGTACACTTTAATTAACAACTTTTTATTGACGTAAATCGCGCTATACTAGAACAAAAGCAGCTTGATTTTATTAGTTAGGAAAAAGTATTATAATTTTTTGTACGTTCTGATTTGCTTGCAATATGGCATTACTTTTCTTGTTTTCGTTTCTCAGTTTGCGTTGCTTGAAATTAAACACCACGTAACTGACGAACGATGTAAAAGGTAGAAAGAAAGCACGCTCCGATTTTCTCAGATGAGCACTGCTTCTTGCTGGTGATCAGCCTGCTACAATCTTTTTACTTGGTGGCTATTTGATTTAAACACAAAACAAATGCACGTAGCATCAAATGAGGGATAAACTGTAATTAAGAAAATATTTTGGAAATTACTGGCGAGGGAAAGACCCGATTTACATCATCACGGTCAAACTGGTGCGATTTATATAACGATTTAAATCATCTTGATTTTTATTCTCCATCCCGAGAGTACCTCCTGTCTAGAAGTTTGACGCGATCTATAATCTGCACTTAGGGACCGACTATATATGCGCTGCCTACTGGATTCGTTCGCTTCGCTGGCGCCGTCGCGATGCGGTTTTGAGTGGCAGCCATTCGGATAGTGTAGCGTGAAGGATGTGTGCTCTTTCAATTTCTCTGCTTCGAGAAAATTGTTTAGCCAAATACGCGCTCGCGCCGTCTCTCTGTTTGCCGAGCGGAGAAGTCACAGGCGAGCGCGTTCTTGCGACTTCCTCCAACCCCCGAAAGTGGCGCCCAAACACGGTCCTGGAAAATAGAGGTGCGACGCGAACAACATTCTTTCTATTCGTTTTTGCTCTGGTCTTTTTGAAGAAGTTGCTATCGATGTATATTCGACGAACGAAAACTCGTCCTTTGGTCGGATTATCTCTTGGAAAGGATATACTTGGTTGGTACGCGACAGTCGCAGTTCAGATTAAAACCGCCGTCACGCTGATCATACGTCAATCAAATGACACGGCGTTCGCTACAGACATGATAACAGAATTATCTGCGGCAGCGCCCCGAGCGTGACGTCATCGGTGACGTCACGCTCGTGGTAAGAGTGTGTGGCGCGGACTCTGAAATGTCCCGAAGCGGAACATACATCCAAATATACGCGAAATGAATGACGTGTTGAGCTTATTTTTCGAATAATATTCTCCCGTTTACAGTGTAATGTTGCACCGGACTGTATGATTGCAGACTGATTTATTTCTATTACATGTCAACTTTCGAGGCCACAACTTTTTTACGCTCATTTATTTTATTTTTACAGGAAACTACCAGCGCCACCTCACGGCACTCCAGCAAGCGCCTCGGTAAGTTTAAACGGAATGAAGGGGAGCGTTTCCGTTGCCTTTTCCGAGAGTGCGCTTCCGTCGACACGAAGCGCAGGAAATTGGACGAACTGGCAGCGGGCAGGACGTGGCCACGGCCCTTACGGAGTAACTCCTTCGAGAGAACCATTAAGACTTGTCAAAGGAACTCTGAAAGGAAAGGCGTGCGGAAATGGTGCGCGCGGAACATTGGACAGAGAAGTTTTCATTGACGCGTGACACGCTAGGAGATACTTATGGTGCAGGGATGGGCTTCGGGTGTATCCGCAAGATGCCCAGATTTCTTTCCGCCTTTTTTCCCGGTTGCTACACCTGAAGATCCTTAGTTGGTTTCACCGATCGCGTGCAATGTAGTCAAAGGCTGTCACGGGAAACCCACGAAAGTTGGTTGTAGTCTTGAATCACCAAGGACTAGTTCCCACTTGCGCGAAGAACACCGAAGGTTATCTAGCAGCATAACTAGGACAGACTTTGAGCACTCCTATAGATCTTGTACCGCTTGTTCACGAAGATCTTTACTCTTTTCTGGAGTGATACGCGTTACAGCGACAGCTGTTACGGTGAGTTTACACTGTCGGATTCGCGAGCGGATCCGCGCAGGCGGGAATTGGATTTTGGAGCCGGGTTGCGAAATCAACTCGTCGCCGGCGGAACAATGATTCCCGGTCCGATCCCGATTTCCCGCCAGCGACGAGTTGATTTCGCCACCTGGCTCCAAAACCCACTATCCGCCTGCGCGGATCCGCCCGCAAATTCGCAAATATATAGACGCTCCAATGATAAGGAAGTTCCCCCGTGGCATGCGCGGAGTCGGCCTTGTGCACGGCCGGCAGAAAACTCAGTTTCACGTGCACTCGCGCGTGCATCACTCCGTGACGCCAGGCAAAGCGCGCACACTTGGCTCTTGCCAGGCGGTTTAGTGCCTTCTTCTTCTACGGTTGGTGGGGGACGCCCGATTACGGCAGTGAGGAGACCAACCACACAAAAAACAAGGTTTGTGTCACATTCCCCCCCCCCAAACGCCATCACTATATAGTGGACTCACGTAGCGCCACCAACGTTACGTCAGCATCGCTGCAAGCCAACGTTATAATAGAGCCCCTCAGTTGGGAAACTGCCGTAGAGCCTGCTCTGAAATAGTGGCGCCGATCCTTATCCCAGTACCGAGCTAATGGCGATCGGAACGCTGCATTTCTCCCGCAGCGGCCACTCCGTCAACTGCACGGCTGCACCTATTGGTTCCGTCGAGTCACGGAAGGGCCGGTGGCGCCATCTCGCAGGGCCATCTTGCAGTAGTTATATAAAGCAACTTTCATGTTTCAACTCGTCGCTAAAGGCTGGCGCTGTTATCGTATTTGGCTCGGTCTTGGTGAACTCCAGCGGCCCAGGTTTCTAGGGCGAGTTTCCCAACTGAGTGTTTTAGTGACGTTGCTGCAAGCGTCGCAAGCACGTCTCGCAGCGCCTCACAACGAACGCGACGCGGCGACGCCCAAACGGACGCGTCAGCCGTTTTGCGGTGACGAGCTTCAGCAGTGACATTATGAGATAGTGACGTAATGACGTCGCTAACGATGACGTCATGAGGAGGCTTTATCTTCTAGGTGGGGTTGGGGAGGGGCCCTAGCGTTCTCATCTTGTCCGTTGAGTATAGTCGTGGGTCTTCAGCATGAGAAACCATCTAATTGTTTTTTGTTATGTTTTGTCCATAATGCAAAAAAAGAAATACACTTTTTTTAATGGTACTTTATTGTATTGGCGGTACACTCATCATCTTTTCCAGGAATGGTAACGTCTCGGTTAACCGGCAAGTACGCCATTTAGATTTGTGGAAAAAAATTGCACGGATTTCTCAGCAAACGAAAAGGGAGATGTCAAAATACGTTTTTTTATTTTTCGCCATTTATATATTTAATCATTATCATTTGACTTTTAGTAAGAGGGGAAAAAGAAACGAAACGCATCTTAATGAAGGAAACTAACAGATAAACGCGGATTCAACGGAAAAATAAAACCAGAAAGATAACACAAATCTAAGAAATACAAATCTACGTTCGAATCGTCACGCAAAAAAATTTATAAGGAACGAAACTTTTTTTTTCCTTCACCTAACTGTAATCGAAAAGACTTAAATTCAGGTGATAATGGTGCCAGCGAACAGGAACGTTGGCTTTTTCCCTTTATTTTGAAGAAAAGAAACGTTTCAAATCTTTTTTGATAAGTGGGACGCGGTTAAACGTCTGCTGTCGATTCGAATCGAGCTAATCTTGGGCCCGATGCTCGCACGAATGGATCCCGCAAATTGTGTCTGTAATTCAAATGGAAAAATATAAAAGAAAGTGATACGTGATAACAAAGAGGTAGAACGAAATCGATATCGGGGGGGGGGGGGGGGGCGAAAATGCTCTTCGCGGAAGTAATCAACGCCGTTACGAAAGGTGTTAGAATCTCGATATCCTAAAGCAGAAGTGGCGGGAACCGCATAATCAAACCACTTCATTTTCCACGGCACTGGATGCTACGTCGGTATACTGTTCTCGCGGATTCTTCTTTTGAATATATCACGCAATCCCCTTCCAGCGGTTTTTATTTTTCTGTCTATCCAAGCATGTGATTAAAGGCGTTTTTTTTGTTTTGTTATATTGTTGTTGTCGTTTTTCTGGCGTGATTACCCACTCCGCGCGCCGTAATAGACCTATTGCTATATTACCCAAGCATCAAGGAGAATGCAGGGATTGGTGTTCCACGCGCCGCACGTGCTGGCCTCAGCAGTCATAACTTTTCTAAAGCAAATACCTAAAACAAATGGCTTTTTGCACGCGCTTTCATCAACGCTTTATTTTGGTTATTTACTTCGAATCTTTTATACGGGGAAGGCGTGCGCGTGTGGCGCGTGGAACACCAATCCCTGCATTCTCCTTGAAGCTTGGGTAATATAGCAAATGGTCTATTGCCCACTGCGCGCGCAATGTCGGTAGACCTTTTGGGCACAATTTGAGTCACGGTGTACGGAAGAGCTCGAGAACGTTCGACAACAATCAGTACATCGCTTTGTCACGGCAACGACCTTTCAGGTGTTCAGATGAGCAGATAGAAGAACAGTGCGCGCATCTGGTTTTCTCCCATTTTCTGGCGTTCTCACACACACACAGAGAGAAATCCAATAATCTATTTTAATTATTATTTAACTACGACCTAGTTTTCTTAGCCTTCTCACAATCGTAGCATATATGTAGGATTCCGGTTTCGGTGTTTGTCTTTTGTCTAATTAAGAATGCTTTTTAGGAGTTCGTTTTTTTTTTCCTCCCTCATTCTGCTTTTTTCGGTGTCTATTTTTAGGGTCGCACAATGATTTCCGTTTTTCGGAGCTTATGTTATGTGTCCGCTTATGTCGACACTTAATGTGCGGGCTGTGTTCATAAGACACAAAAAGAAAGCTATTTAGAGACAAGTTTCTCTTCATGAAGCTCGTTTTCATTTTTGCTTTTATTTTTGGGCAGCAGTTTTTATTTATTTTGATAAAACCGGCTCGGGCTTAACTTTTCGAGGTTTATCGGTATTAACCGTAAATACAGAACCCTATATATAAGTTCGTTCAACGAAGTGCATAAATTTGTATCAGCCTAAGTTTTGACCAAACCTTGCCTGTGCTGATGTCAACTCACTAGCACATTCTCATATCGATCATACATTCGTTCTGTTTTTACGTTTAGAGAGCCGTGCATTACCAACACCACTTGTATGTGTGTGTGTGTGTGTGTGTGTGTGTGTGTGTGTGTGTGTGTGTGTTGTGTGGCGTGTGTGTGGGTGGTGTGGGTGTGGGCTGGGCGTGCGTGCGTTGTAGAGTCCCGGTCACGTTAAGCAGAGCCGTATATGTGGAGAGTTTGGCCATTCATCGGGAAGTATAGGAGACAAGTGAGGAGGCGCCATTGGCCGAAAGCGTGCTGGGCGTGTTCCAGGACGTCTTCACAAATTCGTATGTGGCCAACCAGAAGCCGGAAATAATACCCGGGCGGTGGTCGCCAGAAACGAAATTAATAAGCACGTCGGAGTAACTCTCGGTGACTGAAAATATGGTGCACGTGATGTTTCAATCACGCTCATCCAAGGTCATGGTGGAAGAGTGCAACTAGCGGAACGATCGACATAATCCGTACGCCAGGCGCCGAGGGCCGGGAATCCGCCGTCCGAGCGGTCACACTTTATCCGAGCAAAGCAGAGTCCGAGTGGAACATTCGTTTCCTATATCTTTCTGCATGATCATAATCGAAACATCACGTTTACCTTATTTTCAACCATGAAGGGTTACTACATGTAGCCCTTACGCGCTTATTAAAACCATATACCCATGATTAAAACTGTTTCTCGCTACCACCAGCTAGGGGATTCTTTTCGGCTTCATGGTCGGCCAAGAGAGCATGTCAAGCCCTCTTTCTGCGTCTGGTGCACGCCCTGGCTCTGGCTGCGCCTCCCATTGACGAAACTCTCTCTATACACGGCTCTGACGCTAAGTACCACTTCTGGTGCCATTTTTTTTTCTTTTTTTTCTATTGTCCTATTGTTTGCCTCTTGCCCCTGTCGCCTGCCTAAGATGGCGGATTATATGGCGTCGTTTCAGTGACCCTTATTCAGGGATGGAACAATTAGTCTCCGAGGGCGAACCCTTAAGATAGTCCTTTGCCCTCTCTAATTAATTGGAACACCTTTGTTTTACACACCCTTTGTTGGTTTTCTTATTTCTCGCATCAGATGCGTAGTCGTCTTTCTGACCCGTTATATCAAGGCTGGCACTTTGAAATGGGGCATTTTATATATATATATATATATATATATATATATAAATAACTGAGAAGACCAAGAACCCTTGATGGATAAACAGACAACAACGGACGATTTATTCATCGACGTTTCGGCCGGAGTACGGCCTTCGTCAGAAGCTTATATATGTATATATATATGATATATTATATATATATATATATATATATATATATATATATATATATATATATATATATATATATATATATATATATATATATATTTCTCCGGGACGGTATATATATATAGTGCCAGTGGCCTCACTGACGTTTAATTATAAAGTCATAATAAAGTCATTAACATGTAAGAGAGCTTCGTACAAATGCGCGTCTTTCCCGATCCAATATGTAAGCGGCATTGAGCTACCATAGAAAATGCTTTTAAATATAGTGACGAAACTAGAAATTAATTTCGAAAGCACCCCTCCGCTGATTAAAAGGGCTAATGAATAATATATCGTGACAAGAATCACGTGACAGCTGATAGTTCTAACAGCGAAGTGGTTGGGGTGGGGGAAGCAGAAGACGGAGGATTCATTACAACAAACTGACGCCGTTATAAATATAAATAATATTAATAAACTCCAAAAAAGAGCAATGTTAAAACTGGACGACCTAATGCATATATACGGCGTCGCACAACTTACAAAAGCAAAATTAATTTCCGAGCAATAGTCTGATGTTAAATTATGTTTGAAGGAGAACAAATACGTTTTACATGCTAGATATGTTTCAAGAGATTATATTGTACGGCGCTAATTCGACGTTCAGAAATTTCTGGTCGTACATTGGAAACCGCGCGCGCGAACAAGTCGGCGAGGTACTTGCGCCTTTATCGGAAAGGAAAACAGAAATATCCTGCAGTGCTGAACAAACAACAACATCGTTTTCTTCTTCAGCGATGAATGCGCATATACACATACAAAACAGACACAACTTTCGCGCTCTCATTATCGAGAAGAATGATTAAACCGTCTTTTGAACAAACGGGATAACACCATTTTTCTTTCAGTGTTTGCTTATTACGCATTTCAGGTCTCTATACTTTCTTTGCTCTTTGATTCTCAAGCAACCATTCCAGTCACAATGATAAAAAAAATACACGAAAGCAAGGAATAAACTTTCCAAACTGCACGTTGGAGGGACCCAACGAGCAGAAAACCCTTTTTTCCCAATTAGAAACCTTCCGCATCGGGGAACAAATCAATAGAAGTGTACGCAAGTAAGAAGGCTTCGGAGATCCCACGTATATACCATGTTGCGCAGTCGACCGTGCAACAAACCTGGAATTTGAGAGCGACAAAGATATTGTTTCTCTTTGCCCCTTCCCCGAACAATAACGGCTTTTCTCCTCGCCTACATCCCTTGTTTGCGAACAGAGGGACTCCTGCTTCGTTCCGTTATTTCAAGGCTTCGAAAATTACCACCCGTGCATTCACGACTCGAAGTAAATCAGCGACCACAGTTAAGACAACGACGCAAACAAAACAGGATGAAGTTATCCCGCCGGATCAGCAACCCCTGGTCCCACTGGATGTGGCATTGGCAGCTCATTAGTCACCCGTTTCTGAACACCTCTTTAATGAGTGTTTTTATTTGAAATATTATGTAATTCTCTTACCAGTATACCTTATGTTGTACCAGCCACGCGGAGGAGTGCCGCCGTTCAGTGGTTCAACTAATGGATTGTTCAAGATGGCCGCCGTGGGACAGAAACCTTAAAAGCCTGTTCGCAGATACATCGTAGCGCCATAGACCCTTTTGCTGTTTACAAACATGTACCGTTGCTTGCGTCCGAATCGACTTCCGGTCGCTCTGTCTTTGCAAGACTGTCAAGCTTGCTTATGTCACTAGTGCAGACTTGTGCTCGTTACTTGAAAAATGTAATGGACTATAATTACAAATTACCGAGCCTCAAATGTAATGGATTACCATTACAAATTACTTTCGCTGAAAAGTAACGGATTACTTTACCCGTTACGTTACAAATAACTTTCACGTTACTTTTTCCGTACACTTATCCAGAAAACAATAGAAACTATTTTGATATTTTTTTTCAAAAATGATCTGCGACACTATTCGCGACTCCAGCTAACTATAGGTGGCGCCACTCATTTTCCAAGATGGCGGGTTTAGTGAGGGTCAGAGATGCGTGCAGCTGTTGAGCCTGTCTAGTGTTCTGGCTTCACTTAGCGACATAAATTATTTCTGGTAATACGAGGAAGCTAGGGTGTTAAGAGCGCAGGTCACCTCTTTAACCTGAAAGCAAGAACGGTGTTTAGCGTATTATTTACGAAAGGATGCGCGTTTTAATTCTGGAGCGAAACCGGAACTTACCTCTATTTTGGATTTAAGTTCTTGATGCAGGTCTTAATTTCGGATTCTTTCATGATTCCATATCTGTCTCACATCGTAATTACTTACTTAGAAAAGTTGTTCGCGAAAACTTTATTTTGTGACATACATGTTCGATCCAGGTTGATATTTGTAGTTGTTGAAAAAATCAGTTGCTGATATTTGTGCGTTCTCGCTGCCTTTTTCACGCTCAAATAATTGTCATGGGAAATAATGAACTGCGGGCCTTTTAATGTTTTTTGGGTACTTAGATGATTATTTGGTTTAACATTATTCCCAGCACAAGAATAAGAGAATAATTCCAATTTTTACAATATGTCCACGAAACGCATAAATTAATAAACGCTGCTCTCACTGCAACAACCCAAAGACAGAATCCGAGTCAGACAGCTGAAGTGTGTGCGTGTTTCTTTATAGCACCGCGTGACGCGTAGGACTTCATATTACATCCAGTGTTTGACTGTTTGTCTACCTTGATAACAATATCAGAGTTTTTCATATGCTAAAAAGAAAACAAAATTATACCTTTCTGGAAAGACTATTATGGTTAAATAGCGTATTCGCGTGATCTTCGCGTTAATTGGAGGCATACATTGCCGCGATTTGTATTAATAATAATAATATTAAAATTCACATATTTGAATAAGTAATTTTTCAAGCTCTAATATAATTTGTTGCTTATGATCTAATTTTAAACGCGCGAAGAAAGATGACAATGAGAAGTGTGCTAATTATCATCACTAGTGCCAATCGCAGCATTTTTAATTACCAATAAAATAAAAATAGTCTAAAATCAATGAAAACATTCTAGCTAATGAGATAAATCCATGTAAAATTACATTAATTGTGGTATATTGTACTATCAAAGTCGTGACTTTTCACAATCGGCGAAACGTCCAAAGTCGCCGACAATATACTTCCAGACCAAAAGCCAAAAAAGAAAAAAAAAAACTTTTTTTTAATTATTAGTTTTTTTATAACATTTATTTACTTTTGTATTTGCTCGCCGTCGTTTTGCCAATCTCAGCCTTTCCAGTTCGAAAGAACGCCTACCTGCTTGCACGTCTGCTCACTGCAGCACGTTTCGTTGGCGTTGTAAGCCGGTGAAACAGTAGTGAGTTTTAACATTACGTATACGAGCGAACT